>OY294067.1:102308621-102625087 GCA_958510875.1 Endomychus coccineus
AAACTAAAGTGGAAATGGAATTTTTTCCTTGTTGAATCTTCTAAACGATCAGACAGGCAATTAAACTTGAACGCAATTCCCTCTTAGTCGGGTGAAAGCGAAGATTTGATGTTTAAGAGATTATTTTCGACTGTTTTACTCAATGTTGGGATCGTCGACTTTTGACCTCTCAACAGACGACATAGACGGTTCCAATAAACTTCAGAGATCAGAGATAAGCTTGTGTTTTACGGTTATACCCAAACGACAAACAAATATACACTGAGGACTGAACGTGGATGGCGGCGCGAAAACGTGTTGAATCATTCACCAAATATATAAGCTTTTCTCTGATACAACGTATTTATCTGGGTGATTTTTAGAACAAATACCACACGTGTACTCTCGGAAAGTCATAAACACGTTTACAATTTCCTTTCTTTGCCGAGCCATTTGGACGAGACACTACACTACACTACAAATATATATTAAGAACGTTCCAATTTTTTTAATGACATCAGTTGACAATAAAAATAAACGATAAAATATTTTATTGTCCGCTGTCTAACTTCTATAAATATTCATTTCGAGAAAGGGGGTCTGAAAAGTTTATTTGGGAGAATCGCATTCATCAAATATGAAAATATCTCGTTGGAGTTATTTCTCTTCGAGAAGTTCCCACATTTGATAAGGTTTTAACTCTCAAATCATGTGAAATTTATTTTCGAGCAATAATTTTTTGGGATATATTCATTAGAAAATATTAACACAAATAATTAGTCATACGAAAAAAGATGTAAGATTTTGAACTTTTTCTCTACCTACTAGCAATCTAGTAAGGAGTTTCTAGGTTCGAAATGTCTAGATAAAATCTCAAAATAAGGTACTACTAGCAATCTAGTAAGGAGTTTCTAGGTTCGAAATGTCTAGATAAAATCTCAAAATAAGGTACTTAGGTTGCTTCTGTTATCGCTTGTCGTCAGTTACAAGCAGGGCCGGAAATAATCTTTCGGTGGCCTGTGACCAATGGATGGTATGGGCGCTATTCTATGTTATAGGGCAAATGATATAATATAATAATCAGTAGAAAGTGATAAAGATAAAGAAACTTTCCTTCATTTTTCCGAAGAAAATTCATCAATAACATCGTCGAAAGGCAATTCGCGAAGAATGTTGCTTTCAATACTTGAAATCATGAGACTAATAAGACCATCCTCGTAAGCAAATTATTTTTTATTGATTTCAATTTTGGAAACGATCTTCTTCCGCTACAGTTGGCTACCATCATGAATGAGTGAATGCCTAACAAAAGTTGCTTGAACGCAAATTGTTGTCTTTGATGATACGATAAATGAATGCTTCAATGACTTCCTTCTTCAGTTGTACATTTTATTACAAAGAGTCTACAAGTTGTTCCACTTCTGAATAGAACTGTTCTGATGTTATCGTCGTCAACTCACTCAAATCTTTCGCAAACTGGTTTGTACTGTGAAATCGTGATTAACAATAGAGTCCACAACTGGAAGAAAAGGTACAATGCGGAAATTGTCTATTGATGACAGCTGTTCATAACCCATAATGGAGGGGCGGCAGTTTCACATTTGATTTTTGGATTCTCAAATTTGAATGGTACAGTTCAGTTTTGGCCAATGTTACAAATTTCGATTCATGAATTTGGAAAAAAATCCGTTTCGATTCGAATTGGAAAGACTCAAGTTATTTGACAGCAGTATCTGAATCCATTGCAGGACTTTGCTGGTGGCATCGAATCGTTCAAGAATGTCATGCCATATTTCTGAATAAATTGCACTTCCCAGAAGAGTACATTTTCAGAGAAGTCTGAAGAGTTTATCTTCCACGATGGTCTCTTTCTGTTGGTCATCGATGATTTCTTGAATTTGAAAATAACCATAAACGAGTGCTAATAAAATTTGAAATTCGCGAATATTGACTTTATCTACCTGCCTAATGAAATATCACGTAGGATAACAAAGATATATGGTTTGTTGTGAGAAGAAAATATCTGTGATATTTTTACCTCAAATTTAACCTTGTTTATATGATGCATACGTATAATACATATCAGGATTATTTCAAAACAACTCCTTTACCCACTATATTGATTTATCATACTATCAACAAAGATATGTGCTGCTAGCTGGTCACTAATTTCATACAATCGAACTTGTAACCTCGTAAACATCATTTGAGTATTTATAAATATGTAAATTTAACTGTTGTTCACTGTGACTTAAGAAATTTAACTTCATTCATACTTCAATTCATGCACTTCATAACTCATTAATATTAAGTTTTGTTATAAATTGTATCAACAATAGTATTTCAATTACCAGTAAATTTCAATCATTCTGGGTACAGGTCTTTCATCTTTTGTATACTTTCAGGGTAATTTAACCTGGGGACTTTGAGGGTTTGAATCCCCTAGTTCAGAAACATAGTTTATTGGTTGGTTAAAAATACTCTGGTGCCCAAATTTTAACATCTAAAATATAACTCACGACCGTCTTCACTGTAGCTGTCGGCAACCAAACGATAAAATAGAACTTACAGTTTATCCACAAGTAAGGGTAATTTGTACCCTTACAACTATATCATTAGAACAGTCAATAATCAATCAGTCGATCTTACGTTATTTTTTCAATATCCTCTTCGTCCTATCTTTCCTTCTTAGTTAGAAGTCAACTGTTTAATCTCATTACTACTACTTTACACTATGACAAATTTTGATAGTTCATATGACGTGAAGTATCAGTATAAGACATTATAATTTCAATGTGACATAGAGTACAATATAGCGAGTTTCATTAGAGGTTTCTGAATCATTACAAGATTTTACTCAACTTGCCTTGTTTGTCCATCGATCTATCAATTTTTACTTTCGGGGGAAATCTTTCAATCGAATTTTGATCCACTTCCTGACAATGCATTATGGCGTATTTGAAGGAAAAAAAACAAGATGGTGGCTCCAAGATGACGGACGAGTTTTGTGATGATGTTTCGATTCCATTCAAAGTTGGTACATGTGGGTTTTCGGGGTTGGAGATATGATTTTTCGTTAGACATTAGAAATTTGAAAATGGCGGACAATTTTTTGTGGTTATGATCCGATTTTATTCAAAATCGGTATTTTTCGAAGTCGTGAATTTGACGGAGTTTTGTGATTATGGTTCGATTCTATACAAAGTTGGTATTTAGGGGTCTTTGGTGTCGGAGATATGATTTCAAAAAAAATTAAAAATTTCAAGATTGCGGCTAAGATGGCGGACAGCTTTTTCGTAATCACGGTCCGATTTCATTCAAAATTGGTATTTTTTGAGGTCGGAGATCATGGATTCTTAGTGAGAATTGAAAAATTCTAGATGGCGGACGAGTTAGGTGATTGTGGTCCCAATTTTGGAAAAATTAGTACGTGGGGGTTTTTGGAGTCGGAGATCATAATTTTTCACTTAAAATTTGAAAATTTGATACGGAAGCTAAGATGACGAATGAGTTTTATGAGTATCGTCCGATTCTATTCAAAATTATTCGTATATAGATTATTTGGGGTCGCGTATCATGATTTTCCATTTCTTTTTGGTACATTTTGAAATGAAAATTATTACTTTCAAGTTCATTTTCCCATATATTTTCTGTTACAACAATTATAAACAGTTGATCTGCAGGAGTGTCCGAAAGCTAGTTTGCTAATAAAAGTGCAAGGTTCTTGCCTAGCGTTACTCCGAAGTATTTAACTTCTCTCGCCCTTTGTCTCATACTCGTATATCTCATTTAAATCGATTTGTGTTTGATTCCTCGCGTTGAGAACACTATTGCACTACTTTTTGTGGTGTTCACTCCTATTCGCCAGTTGTTGAACTACCTTCAAGGTCGGTCATGTTAGCTCCATCGCGATTGTTCTGTCTTTCCCACCAGTACCAATCATAACTATTGTAAGGCCTCAATTGACAATATGTGAGCAGAGGAAGCCAACAGAGGAAACTTTCGTCAATACTCCAAAGCTTAACCATGATTCTGCACATAGTGGAGTAAATCTGACGAGAAAATAAGCAAGGTTGGAGAAAATTTTACGATGCATAGCGACCCGGTGGAAAAGTTTTTTTAGGGTAACAACAATAACCTCCTGAAACTTTTATTTCCCAAAGTGGGTGCAACCCTTTTTTTTTGGCCAAAAAGTTTTTTTTTTTACATTTTTAAGGGTAGTTTAGCAACAAAAAATTAATATCTCTGGTTGTATTGAGGATTAAGGAACCAAAGCAGTACCCTTTTATTGTCAATGTCCAAGGAACTTTCTGTCCAAATTTCAAGTTGATGCGACCTTCCCCCTTTCCGTAATAGATATATATATATATATATATATATATATATATATATATATATATATATATATATATATATATATATATATATATATATATATATATATATATATATATATATATTGAATAGTTTTCCAGAAATTCAGCTTCAAGTCACTTTTTTAGTTATTTTTCAAATCTCATGTCATTTACATCCGATCTGGATCTGCTTTGCGGGAAAATGTAGGTATTTGCATATAGTCTTATGTCATGGAACTCAGCTTTTATTTATTTTTTTCGGCCTATATTGGCCATTTTATTTTCGGTATTAATATCCCCAAAATTTGTGTCAAATTAATTAATTTGAAGTTTCTAAAAGTGAGAAATTTCGCAATTTTATAAGAATATTGTGAGACTCAGAAGTTGATAGCGCTTTAGGCTCCGAGATTTCGAAATTAGAATGTTCAAATTGCATAAAAACACAATTGCATGAACGCTAGACGTCCTATGTAACATTCCAACAAAACTACATCAACTGTGTCGTGTCATATTGGTATTTGTGTTGACAGTTGAAAACTTAGATTCCAATCGACAACCCCTGTGCTTTAGTATCAGAATGTGTAATAAAATGTATTCTCATATTTATTGTGGAATTGACTTGCGTGTAGAAACGCTGACCTATTTGCCTTTGTATTTTTCATTTATTAATATTCCAAACACGTTTAGTAATACGTATCTATAGAATCTGGTTTCGATAGCGGTTTCAGTCTAGGTTTTCATATGAATTTTGAAATTTTAATTCTGATTTTATTTGTGTTCTAATACTATAAGCAAATATTATGTTTTGTTCTGGTAAGTAGGGTCATACTTATAATCGTAATCAATTATATAGGTAATTGGCTTGGACGTTGTTGTGTTTTAGATTATGAGTCCAATTATCTATCTACTCCGAAGAGAGAGTAATCAAAGAGTACTCTTGCCTTCCTTAAAGAATATCAATTGAAAAGTGAATGTTTGGAGGCTATTCCTAGGAGAGACTGGCCATCGACCAAATTTTCTGCAGTATGCAGTGTTCATTTCCAACAGGACAAAATGTAATTCATACAAATGAATTGTTGGTGCAAAATTTGTAAGGACCTGATATTATTGATAGTGATAATGATTCAGTCTAGCATTATTCTGGAAAGTAGACTATTCCCGATTCCAGAAACATTAGAATGAAAATTGAAAACTTTCAAGAAGAAATTGAACATTGCATTTCCCACATTGATTATTGAGTGACATTTGACACATTCCTCAGACTTGCATGTTTATCCACATAAAAATGAAAATAACATAGATCCTATCTAAAACATCTTCCCCACTCTCCACCCAATCACATTTATTTATTGAGATGAAAGTATACAGATGATATCTCCCAAATTATACTATAATGATACTCAAATTAATAAGAGAATGTAGATATGTAATAAGTATGGTATCAGTTGTATTAATCTGGAATTACAATCAATAATTATTAAATTTTCAATTATCAATGTAAAAATTGAAATGTTGTAGTGCTCTTAATTAATGAATGGAAAATTAATGATGCTGCTCGGTCAATCGAAATAGTGACATGAGATTATTATACGATTCAATGTCAGATTGTTAACAGCCGACTTCATATTTGAAATCTGTTGTGAATATACTTTTTGATAATTCAATTCATAATTCACAACAACTTTTTTCCGTGGGAAATATCTCGAATATGTTCTATTTCCGATAATCATTGCAATCAGGATAAATAAAAGCAAGATCTGCGTTTTCGATTATACCTAATTTGATCGGAGGCTTTGAGGAAGATATGAACAAATTGAAAGTGAGAAATGTTTTCTGTGGAATTTCAAGGATTAGGACTGGAACAATACTATATTCAATACTACTTTGTACGTTAATAATCACTTCAATACTGATAATAACTTAACCACTTAACAATTTCACTAGAATTCGCCAATGCAAAACAAATCAAGAAAGGCAAAATTATTTTCTAAATTCTACATTTTCCTTGTTTGATAATGTCCCAACTATACTTAGATTACTCATATTAAACAAGGAAAATACAGTTGTTAAGTAGTTACCAGTATTAAATGTAACGAAAATGAATAAATGAATTTCGAAGCTCTTCGAGCAACATTCAGTATTATGATACCTTAGGAGGTTCCAGTTCTATTCCTCCAATATCCAACAGAAAACTTCTTTACTCTCGATTTTCTTCATATGTTTTTAAAAACCCTGGAGAAAATTGGCTGAATTTGAAAACCCAGATTTTACTTTTCTTCATCCTGGTTTCAATGATGATCGGAGATGAAATATGATAAATTCGAACGAACATATTCGAAAAGTTTACGACAGAGGAATAGTCTTGTAGTGGAAAAAGCTCATGGATTGCATTATGAAAGCGTATATCCACAAGCGGTTTCAAATATAATGTCGACTGTGAACAAGCTAACATTAACTGATATATTATCTCACGTCATTTTATGTTACTCGATTGGCCAACCAAGGTATCCTATCCTTCGTTATGTATCTATAACGTTACCCTTCCAAATATAAATACTAGAAACTGTAGCCTATGCATGTTCATTTGGACGGCTGCCTTTGATATAGCATGGGACTATGGTTAAAGATATATGGGGTGTAGCCTTTTTAACTCTCCGACGTGTATAAAAGTCCGCTAGCTACTCAATGCATACAATCCCTGAATATACTGGAGGACAATTTCAACATTCTCAAAAACGAATTTAAAAAATTGAAAACAATATATGTGATTGGCACCACGGTTGTTTTCAGATGCATTTCTTGAAATTTAATTCATTACACCATACAAAATTTCTTCCATGAACTTCACTACTTCTAGAGAGTTTCCCGTTATCTTCTTGGCAATATAATACTTGTCGTGGATAGAAGGGGTTCTATATTATCGCCCATGGCTTGATTACCATCTAATAATAGGTAGCTTACACTCAACATTCGTAAATTGAAATCCCTTCCATGCCTATTTTTACTATGCATAACTTGGGCATAGTATCATAATTAAAAATTAGTGTTCTAACATTGGAATTGCCATTGGAAATACTCTATTTATTTCAAGAATGCAAGAAGCATAGGAAATTTTCAGGATACGTAGAAACAAAAAATTAGTGATATCAGTGATGATTTGAGTATAAAATATTACTAACTTAATTTGAGAAAATTAAAGTTGATTGAAATGAGCTGTTTAGCAGAAGAAAAGCGCAAATTCAAATAATTTTTGAAACGTTATATGTGCCATCGTGAGGACAAGAAATAATCTTGACAGATATGATTCGTATGAGATCGAACTATCACTGCAAGGGTCAATAATATTACTTGTTTGATTCGGAATATGAAAGCATGAATATCATTTTTCGGGATTAAGACTTACTTTACAGTTTTTGATGTAAAACAATACAGTGTGTGTAAATTCGCTCACTGTAAGACAGACTTACATTTTCTCTAGACTACTTTTTCGGATTCCTGGGATGACCAAATATGAATCACTATTATCTCAATCAACATGTAGTAGTGGAATGAAGAATACCATATAAATTCAAAATTCTCAACAATCAGTATTGGTAATCACAAAGAGAATTTCCGATTTTCAATAAAATGTATGTTGAGCATCCTATTGACCAAAAAATTCATGAAATAAATGATGTCGAATTGAGATTTTCAATATTCTTTATTTTAAATTTCATCAATAAATGGAAAAGTTATGGGTATAGTGAATTCCCAACAAGAATCAAATTTAGTTTGTTCTTTCATTCAGGAAATTTGATGGATAATGATATATATTAAATATTATTATAAAAATATTTTTCCGTGAAAACGAAAAAATAATCCTAGGAAATTTCTTCATAATTAATGTCCTTCTGCTCATGGACCCAATTATATTTCAGAAAAATCAATGTTGAATTGTTTTCCATAAAAAATATTATCTCATCAGGAACATTGATGAAAGAAGTGCTATTAAATTGTTTTAAGAAACCAAAAACATATCTCGAAAAAAATGATTCATCAGGTAATTATTATTCCCATCAGTTCTGGGGGCAAATCAGCTAAGATGAATAGTAGAAAACAATGTATCAAGGGAAACAAATTATTCTACATGTGAAATTTGGAATAAAAGCTCTACAGAAATATCAAACGGAATGAAAAATGATGAATTGGATACATCTGTTAAGAAAAAGAACACGGACATATTTCAAACATCAGACTATTTTCTGCATGTGCAAAGCAACTGTATAATCAGGATGAATTATTTTACAGATTATCTTGTTTGAACTAAAACATAGGAACACGTGAGAATGTTCGTGTTATATAAGTGAGAATTCGATAAACACAGCGTTCAGGAGGGTGTCTTGAATGCTCCTGTCACTATCGAAATGTGAGTGTGTTCTTCCGGAAAATGAAAACGATACTTTAATATACGTTGGATTGAAACCGGTTCACATTTTCAATATGATCCCTCTGCATTCTTTCAGTGTTTGTAGATACCATTATGTGTGCCAATGTTGAGAAGGGTTCTATTCCAATATGTTCATATTAGAATATGGTTAGGTATGAAGCTTGCGATTATGCTGAAATATCATACAGCTGAGCAGACAACTATTTTCTCACATATATCAATTGCGCGGCATATGATGAGATCAGGATTTGTTGCCAATAGGAAATTGACAGAATATTAAATGAAAATAAAGGTAATTTATTTCATATTCAAATGAGTTAAGAGATTGTTGAGTGTAACACACGATTTCCTCAAAAGACTATGTGTTATTTCTATCATTGCGCCTAAAATCACAATTCAAACTAGAACTTACAAATTGTTCCTGAAACAATGCTTATAGTAATAAGATCATTAACAATAATACAATGATGTTTAATATGACTGCATCCGATGTTATTATGTCTTAATTATGAGAGGGTTGTCTAGCAACCAGAAAGTTATTTTTGTTTTTTTATACTTGTACGGTCGATTTTTAAATTGTTTAGGTATAATATCGAATATCTTGGGAGCAATGTAATGAAATGATCTTCGTATTGATGGAAGAGAAGTGTTTGGAAATGTATTTCACAGTTTGAGTAATGACACGATGTGTTATTTCATGTGTCATATCCTTTTTATTTTCAAACACATTTTATATACAATTGTTCTTGGTTTAGAACGGTTGCCTCTTCATAAAGCTAGTAAGTAGGAAATTTCCTTTCTCTTAGCAAACAATTCTCATCTCAAAGCATTTTACCATAATTTTGCTAACAATGTCCATCGGCCTATAATTTATTAATTATTTTTCGAACACTCCTTAATTGAGTGGAGTAATAATTGAATTTACGAATATATGTAGTTAACATGACTCCATTCACATGTTTCAAAAAATGACACTGATGCTACCATTTCCAGAACTATTATAATTATTAAGGGAATTTACTACCCCAATCATTTCTGTTCTTTCAATAGAATTTAAAAATAATGACCTTTCACTTTTAGGTGATTGTACTTCAAGTTTACTCCTTCACATTCAAGTATTTTACTAGCTAATCTATTACCAGCTCTGGAGAAGAAATCATTAAAATCATTAGCTGTATCAAATTTGTCAATTAGTTCTTGATTATTTTCATTTAGAAGGTTTTTGATATTGTATCTATATTATTTCATGAAGCCCTCAGTTAACTCCAGGCTAAGTTTCAAATGAATGTTTATAATGTCCAGTTTTGACTTTACTAGTAACTTTTGTAAGTATTTACGGTATTCTCTACACTTATTCAGGTATTCAATGTTATTTGGATTTTTTGGATTTTTTCAATATGTATCTATAACAAATGGAGTTGAGTGGGGCCTGTGTTATTCATGGTTTGATTTTTCTTTCATTAGATATTGAATACTTCGTACAAGGGGTTGACATCCTCATAATTTCGAACATCATTACACCACTTCTTAAGAATTTATCTATCTTACCGAAATCTGTTTTTCTACTATTTCTCTCCATCAACATTTGTTGTGTCCTCTTTTACAGATATATTCAGGAGTATCCGGTGATGATCAGAAAATACAGAGTTCAAAATTACTTCATGAGTTCTGAAATCACTTTTAAGTCTTACAAATAATACACTAAAAGAGTAGTAGTAGAGACAGCTGTAGATACACCATATCATTAATGAGTACGAAATAATCAATTATACTATCCAAGTACGAAAGACCTTTCAGTGATGTGGTAGTCATCATCAAAATAAACTAGATTGGAAAACAAAATGGAGCTCTCCTAATACCATTTGGGGATGATAATTCAAACAAGGGTTTACCCTCGGCTGGAGATAAATCTGAAGATAATAAATTGCTTTTCGCTTATACATTCCCATTGCTCCTATATCACCTAGATATTTGGCCTAACTCTGTTTGAAAAGTGATAAACTTTCTTGAGAAATGGTATGACCTGTATTTAATATGTGTTTTGCCAATACTGATTTATCATCATTCTTTTTCTATTCATGGGCAAAATGCTCTTCATACAGAAATAAAATATTTCTTTCAGCTTAACCCACATAGAATTTTGAACACAACTCACAATCAATTTTGTAGATTCCATTTTAAATCATCAGAAATTCGCTTATATGTATCACAACTAGAATATCACGGTTAACTGCCTACCGATCTATTTCATGATTGATTCGGAGTGTGTTTCTTCAGGTTATTTATAAGGATTTCATTTGTATGGAATTAAGGTCAGGAAATCTTAATTACAGGATGTCATATACATAAGGAAGTATCTCGAATGGTTTGGATTTTATTTCAATTGGTCCATCAAAACCATCAACAGAATCTGTTATTTGCATTTAATAATGCATTTTCACCACTTTGGAAATATCTTCTTGACACTAGCGTGACACTATTTGCTGGTTACTCCCACTGGCTTGGGAATATTCAATTACAATTCAATTGATAAAACTGAACTAGTTATTATTGGCAAAAATATTTGTCCTAAAATTGCTTAAAATGTTCTACCTATATGGGAAGAGGCAACACTCAACATAATGACCTTGGAGTGCCTCCCGAAATTAGTTGAGGCCCGTCTAGGAATTCCAAGGAAAGTGGATGTTTTACCAATAGTCAACATTGCTTGGGGGTCAGAACAAGCCTTGTCAATGTGAATAATAATGGTTATCTCTTACATATGGAGGAGAAAGAGGAGCTCCAATAGCGCTTATTTGTCGTTGAAATTAGGGAAGATGACGAAAATCATATTGACAGTACATGTGCTAGGATTTCTCAGCCACCCAATCAAAGATGATCAAGAAGCACAGCAGATTGGGTTACCTGGCATGAGCCTGGAGCACAGCATTCTGCTCTATGTAACTATTCTTCTAGTTTATTCAATATAACTTCCATCAATGCAAGGCTCATGTGGTAATCCTTTGTCGTTACCTTGACGTGATCGACTGCGAAGACATAGTTGCCGCCCCAATTCAGAGTATTCAGAAATCCAGGATCTGAGGCCTAGACGAACTCAATCTCGTGACTCACGAACAATACACCTAGGTCATGTGAATACAACCCTAGATATGCATTTCTAGGTAACCTTCCTTGGAGATACATTGACTGTGAATTGTGTGAATCAATCGGGAAGTTCGGAACGGTGGACTAGCATGAGTAGGAAAAAGATCAACTTCAAACGTGTAACAAAAAATCATGACTTTCTAAGCCGAGCATCAAATGCTGACAACATCGAACTGCTCTACGCAAACGGACGAAACATACCAAAAGGCAATTAAAAGGATCTTGAGCTGGTTTGCGAGGGATACGCCAAGTCAAACACCAAAAGAATAATAATAATCGGACTAACAATCAAAAGTCGGAGTGCCATTCCCAAAGCAAACATATCCAAACCGGTTGAGAAATGGTGGCATTCTGGTTCAATCTGTAGACAGGCCAAGGACACGATTATACAACACTGGAAGAAGACAGCTGGATGCTACTGGATGATATTTCGGAGAAACCTAAGACCAACCCTGTGTTGGAGGTAAAACGATTCCAATGAGAACTGAGACCCAATAATCTTGAATCATTTCAGAACCCAGATTCGAGATGTGCCGTACTTAATTCACACAAAATATTCGTGCATTTAACCTTCTCAATGAGAGAATATAAATTAAAAGAAATGTATGGTTCTTTGAACTTCCTAATAAAATTCTTTCAGAGCTGAATATTTTGAAATGTTGAAATACTTGTTCCTTTTTTTTCTTCTCATTATAATTATCTTGATTTGTTTGTTTGGTGGAATTAGGTTTTCACTGTTCCTTCATAATTTGGAGGAACATGATGAGATTTAACATTATTCTGGATGAATTTGATGTGTGTATCAATATTTATGCAACATTAATTATTACATTGTCAACAGAAGGGATCAAATTTGGATTTATCAAAAAAGTCAGATAATGTTGATTGGATAGAGTAACCCATTTTCCCATGTATATACTTTTAATTGAGATTCATCTGTAATGCGTGCCATGTTCTCGATAGTAAATCTCATTCCACTGCTATCTTTTATAGAGGAAGGGAAAGCATGAGAATATGTGAATGATGCAACCACTTTATGGCGGCACCATTGTCAGCAGTTGAAATTGCAATTCCTCAGATGAATATTCGTTTTATTCCACACTTTGATATATAAATGATCTCTTATAGAATTGGTATATATTCCTGAAAATTTAATGTTCAATATATATTCACTGACAAAACACAGTTTGAACTTTGGAGCTAGTTCAAACTTCAATTAACTAACAAGCACTGCATTCCAACCGGGAAACTTTCTCAATTTTGCACGTATGGTGTGGTTGTGAAGCTTTAATTAATTGAGCGTGGGCGTGATTGAATATAAATTATGCGCTATCTAAACTCTGTCTGTCCCAGGAGAAGATAGCGTCGAGCAGTTCATCAATGTATATATTCATTGGTATAGAAGATCCAATAATTCGAGCGTGTAACAATTCGAGAGTATATTACTTCTATAAACTAGTCCAATAGTTCGCAGTTTGCAATGGGTAGTTTTTCTGCGAGATTTAACTGATCACAGAACTGCACTGCCCCAAATCAAGGGATACTTGCTCGGTCGTGTTTATAAGTTCATTTCCATCAGTTCTGTTTCGCTTTCATTATTCTTCATGTATATTCTCCTAGCTCATCCCCTCAGACTATTCACTGACTTTTTCCGCAACGCAACGCTTTTCGATCTGGATATTTTTCTTTAATTTCAGGTAACAGCATAAAAAAATTACGATTCAGGAAGCTAAGAGTCCTTCAATTCTCAATCTGAATAAAAGCTTTCATATTTGCAACTATATTGTAAAGTCAATCGTGTAGTTAGTCGATTATTGATCCCGCGCATCCACCAAAATGAACAACATCTCGAGTACTCTTCCTCTAGTTGATACTATCTCTTGAAGTGTTTGCTACTCGTGTGAATTGAAGAGTTCAAGACTGCAGGTATATTGTAATATTCATCGTTCATCCTGTAGTCACTGGATTATAGTAATACTTGAACGTGCACGGAGTATCTTGGGCGTACGATGCGAGCCAAGATAGAGAGAGAGGGAGAGAGAGAGAGAGGGAGAGAGAGAGGGAGAGAGAGAGAGGGAGAGAGAGTGAGAAAGAAGGAGAGAGAGTTAGTTATTCCAATATTAATCTTGCGCATCCACCAAAATGAACAATTTTCAACGACTCAAGTATTCGTTTTCTATTTTTGATTTTATATCTTCAGTGTTTGTTGCTCTGGAAATAGATATGTCTGACTATTGAATTTAACGTTGGGAAATAAATATTTCTCTACGAACTTCATCATTCACAACGGAACATTCATTCAATGAGACATTTTATCTATAGGAACAACTTCTGATTACATAATGATCAATAAAGTTTATAACGTGCCCTTGTGGCTTTTCGGTAAATTGATTACTGCGGTAAGCTTCGAATCCTCGGGCGCCAGATTTTTCCCAAAGGTTAACTCCTTTTGAGGACTTCTGCTAGAGTCCTCTCCACAAGGCTTGTCACTATGCTATCTAAAGATAGCCTTGTCCCTAGGGTAGCTACAGTGAAGTATAATGGGCAGAAAACAGTATCGAAATTGTAGGCTTTAATTACAATTGATACCTGGTTATAACTTAGCTCGTTAAAGATGGAGCAGAAATAATTTAATAAAACAGGGAATTCCAAATATTAAAATACATAATGATTTTAACAAGTACACTTTCAGAATAATCAATTTAAATGCAATTGAACGGTATTATTTCACAAAATTACACCCAGACGGAAAATGTAATGAAGCTCAAACGGTAAATGAAAACTCTTTCAAGAAGTCAACTCTACGATAAGTTCGGTCGCTAAATTTAATTCAGCGGTACAGGATCGGTTGATGAATGATCAATTTGCGGAAAAGTACGAATCAAACAGGTCTTATCGTAATAGCTGTATTCGGTAAATATTCAGATAGCCATATTACTTGAAATGTTGTTAAAACGCACTACGATATATCAAACGGTTCAAATTTCGGTCGGATCGGAAGATATATCGTAATGCCAGGATATAAAATATTAAGCCATTTACCTTATACGAAATTTCACTTAAACGGAACACTATTGTTAATTCACTTTTTCAAATCTGACTTGAACTCGGATAATAATTATTTCACTTTGATTCTATTATGATAATCACACTTTAACGGTACGGATTGAAAATCGAAATCACAAAAGAGGGCAACGGTACTGATTCTAAATCGAAATCACAAGAGAGTAACTGTACTGATCGAAATTCAAAAACACAAGAGAGCTACTACACTGATTGAAAATCAAAAACACAAGAGAGCGATCTTTCGGCTGTCACGGCTTTTATATGTTTTTCAAGGTTCTGGACAGGTCTGCTCCACCAAATCCTTATTTTTGTGCCAATAGTTTTTACTTATGCCCCGAACAATGGTTAAAAGTGACGCTACTTTTTAGATCTTAAATTCGCGCTCATGATATCACACCAGTTCTTCCCAGCGGAGTAAACAAGTGTTATCGGAGTTTTTAGGTTGTTCGCCCTTTTTATACATAAGGCTGGACAAAGTTTGGTGTCTTAACTGGCCAGACCCCTGTTTTTGCAACATATTTTATCGGAATGAAATGCAATTTTGAACGGGCATGAATTAGATTCATCTATTTGAATATACTTATTTGAAATTACGGAGATTTAGAAAAGTGACAATCACGGAATACACATTCGGAATTCATTCATATCTATTGAAATAATGAACTGTTCAAACTGAAATTACATGTAAAATCCGTATTCATTGCCTGATCTAAATTAAATAATCTTTCGAAATTTAAGCTTCGTTACAAGTTCTTATCGAAAACAAAATGATAATGAATCAGGTATTCAAACATGGTCGATTCATTTTTACAACAGATCGGATTACTGACGTCCAGAGTTAGATCTACACAATATGGAAGTTCCCCCACCCCCCATTAACAAACCCTTGTTGTATCGTGCTTTCATATAACATTTTGTCCGATTTAAAATGCATTTCAAGTAGATGTTTCTGAAAAACTATCTCAACTGTTTTCTACGTAAGCTCCTTCCATTTTTCTGTGAAAGAATTACGAAAGAATCCGTTTGAGTAACCAATGGAGTTACGTATTTCCAAAGAGTTGAAGATGAAATAATCAAGAACGAGAAGTTGGAAAGCTTCGCTTACTTGGATGATATAGTGTTCTGAATAAACGACACCCGAGAAGTATATGTCCGGCATGAGAAGTAGCTTGTCATAATTGCAACGAAAAAGATACTTGTGAAAGTTTGTGTTAGTACGAATCAAAAAATAATGTCTGCTCCTATGACTGGACCGAAGAATCTGTCAGGTGTTGGATAAAAATGGTTGATCAAGTATTTAACTACGTTTCAAATTAATGGTAGTCTTGCAGATGCTTTTATTGATTCTGTAAGTTCAGAGGCGTATATTTATAAATATTTTCTGTATAATCAACATTCTTATATTCATCCATGTGAAAGTCCAATCTCAATGGCCTGTACCGATTCATATTCGGTTAGGAAAGGATACTACTTCGTGAATATTAAACTTCTGAGTCACAGATACAAGAATTTTGCCAGAACTGTGTGCTGATTTAATCATTGAGATTGACATATGACAAGAAGACTCAAAGATTAAACACCTTCAGCAATATGTAGCTCGGAAGTAGCAAAAATAGAACGAGTATCTCTTTTCCACAGCTTGTCACTAGACTGTGGACCTATTATAAATGAATCAAGGAAGTGAACACATGAAGATGCTAAGTTTATATCTATCGAATTGTGAAAACTTCTAGAAGAAGGAATTATTGTAAGAAGCTCTTCACCAAGGAGAGAACAAGCCCTCGTTTCTGCATAAGAAAATCATAAAATAGAATGGTAATAGATCATTCCTAAACAATCAATCCTCACAATTGACTTATCCGAATGGTTACACTTTACCAATCATTAAATAGTAGTACGTATCCGCATTCTTCAAATATCATATATTTAGCACATTTGATCCTAGTCTTGCTTATCATCAACATCTTATCGAAATGAATGAACGGCAATATACTGAATTTGGAGCTAACAGTCTGTTATTTTCAGTAACGATAATTCCGTTTGGGTTAACCAATGGAGTTTCCAAATATTCGTTGGTGATATCATAACGGACGAGTGGTAGAAAAGCGCATTTTCTCACTTGAATGATATTGGAAAATCTTGACTCCCGGATGGATTCCTCGTCACAATGATGAATGATATTGAATGATAGCTATTGATGTTTGTGTTAGAGAAAAATCGAGCCATTGAACCAGTTTTCAATCGATTAACAGGAATATAACTTGCAACAATTACTGAAACGAAGCGCACCCTTTCTACTTCATTTATCAAATCGCTTGCATATTTATCTGAATGAGGATTGATTGAGCCCTACAAGAAAAAAGCCCTTGATAAACTCATCCCAGGAAATTCACCATCACTACAGAGAGCGTTAGGTATATTCTCACATCAGATAAATTCCTCGATTTATCGTTATCTATCTCAGAAAATTTCTAATTTGGTGAACACAAAAAGTCAACAGTCAGTTGCGATGTCTATTGATCCTACTACACATTTAGTGGTAGAAGCTGATGCTATTGTTGGGATCAATTATACTATGGAGTAGTATACCATGTTTGGATTTAGTTTCATTGCCGGATAACCCTAGCAAAACCATTTCAAATGACGAGTTTCGCAAAGTCAAAGACAGCGTTTGGCGCCTTGGAACCTGAACGGATACATTTTTGGTAATACGAATCTTGAAACTTATTCCTTATCCGACCGCATCAGACTGTGATTTTCAGTTCCTGTTTCGATCTTGAATGACCTCTTCAGTCAGAAAAATATCCTGAGACAAGTTGGAATTTTATTCTGAGGAATGGATGTACAGGAATTTTCGAATTTATATAACAAAGTCTACTATTCCGTATTATAATTGATCCTATTTTGGTTGCTTTCAAACTTGTGATTATTATCATTCAGGCGAAGAAGACTAAGAATTGAGTTTATTTGTTAGAAATTGGTTGGTTCAAGAAGTAGTACTCAGGCGCAAATTACAAGGTTTGCTCATCTAGCAAAAAGCGCAAATGTTGTTTAAGTTCTCCAAATTCGAGTAATTCAAACTAGAAAAATTTTAGAAAAATTATTGCTTTTCAATACGATCATTATTTTATAGCAATAAACTGTACTCCTCATGAGAGATTGTTCAATTATACAAGAAAATATCATTTGGAACTACACTATTTAATTGGTTTACTGAATAAGGAACAGTTTTAGTAAAGAAGACCATGCTAGAAAGTAATAGAAGCGAATTCCTCGATAACTATTCCTACATTATGTTTCCCAAACGATCTTGAGAAGAAAAAACGATGGTTGTCAGCAATAGAGAAAATAATTTTACAGAATCTGATATAAAGAGAGAAAACTCATTCACAAATCGTGATAGTCCACTTTCAGTTGTTTCTCGAGAAATTCGCAAAACTTACTGATATGCATTTCCTACAATTTTTCCCAACCAACAATCCTATGTAAGGAAGTTTCTCCCTACTATACGAAAACACCCTGAAGAACGTAGATTGCAAGATAGTGTCCGATATGAAATATATTCCAAAGATTGGGACGACCAAGACATGACAAAAGAGCTTTCAGACTTTGGCAGCTAAGATACTTTTGATTTCTAATCTGAATAAAAGCGTAATTATATTGTAAAATTCATCATGTAGTTAATCCAGTATTTATCCTGCGCATTCACCAAAATGAACTCAATATTGAGTAATAGTTTCCTGTTTATGATTTTTATCTCTTCATGTTGCTGTTCGTAAAATGTGATATTTCTAGTTATTTATTTTCGTTTAGGAATGAAAATTCATCTACGAATCCCATTATTCACAAACGTAGATTAATTCAAAGGGACATATTGAATTTATATTGAAACAACTATTGACCCCAGGATATGTTAAGTTTTTATTAAAAAAACCAAAATGCAGCATGAACCAAATATTGCAATATTTTTATTGTGGATAAGTTCAAACGGGTATCAGAATTATTTAATTCCCTTATTTTCCTTTTCTTATTAGGTACACGTTCTCTCAAGAAGATGAATTCAAGTGATCTAATTTTACTTTATAGGATTGATTCGAATGGTTGAGTATTCATTGACCTCACCTTAGTGACTCTCTAGTTTGGGTTTTTCTCTGATTGATGACAAGAACATCATATTTTGAAAATTTTATTGATTTTACATAATATTGCAGTTTCCATTGCGCTTCTTCTGAAGTTATTTTGATTTTGATCACATTTTTGAATAAAATGAACAAAGATGTTCCGATGAGTGGTATTAGCTCAACGTTATAGAAGTCATGACCTTAGCCGAATAGAGAAACGTTTTTGTATTGCGCTACTTCCAACAATATGAGTATTGTCGAAATATTAACAATTCTTTGACGTATATTAATAAACGTCTTAAAAATAGTTTTTAAATTTTTCCGATGTTGAACCTCAAATTACAATAATAAAATTAATTTGTTTTGCACTGCTTATAGAAGTCTGTGATCATCGAAATCATAAGCTTCAGGCAAATAATTAGCAGGTATCTTTAAATATTCAGAACTCAACATGATAAAAAGGTAGTGTTAAAAGCACTTTGGAATATTTCCGCTACACTCGCCTAGAAAAAGTTTTCACAACTCCAGTAATTAGTATATTACGTTACTAGTATGGAAAGTGACCCATTTCACATGAGTGGGTAATGGGACTTTCCCCACAAGTTATGTATACTATTTTTCCGACGACCACAGATTAACGCATAATTGCAAAAAAATTAATATGTTTTCACTTTATTTTGAGAATTTGAGAATTTCACAAAGAAAAGTAATAATTGAACAAGATTACTGCTTAGAATTGTAGAAATTAAAAGTGATATTATTATTATTACAATAAGTAAATTGTAATGGACTTTGCAATGAGGAGTTAGATAGATTTCTCTCTGTTATTTGTACATCATGTACAGTAGTAGACACGACGTCAGTTTCTCGAAGAGGCGGAGTGACGGCTTTCGAAGTACTGCTGATGGCACCCATAATTTTATTGGCAATATTTAACATGTTAGTAGCAGAATCGTCAATATATTCTTCTGCGACTTTGGACGATTTCCAACCCCCAACCAATCTCATCGGAAGCTTTATTTATAAATTCACAAATTTCTTGTTGCGTCAAAATTTTAGCTTTTTTCGGTTTATATCCGTCACTTTTCCTCTTTAAAAATGCCTTAAGTCTACTATATTTGGAGATATCTACATTGTGGTGAATGGATAAAATGATAAGCAACATAGAATAACTAGTCCATAATGTTGAGCATTGGATTCTATTGGAAAGTTCACCCATGTAAGCAAAACGTTTTCAGAAAAGGAGCTTCTTATTTCCTTATTTCTTCGCCATGAAAGAAATTGATCGTGAGCGTATTCGGACCTTCTTTTGGACTTTTCAGGCAGTAAATTTAGTGACGTTAATTTTGCGGCCTCTTCAATTTCATGTGGAGTACATTGATTATCACTATTAATCTTTGCATCCATGTTTTATGGAATTTTAGATACTATTTTCACGGTTTTGTGTATGATCAGAATGATGCATATGCAAAACTGACACTTCTAAAGTTTATCTCACGTTTTCGCAATATTAATTTCAAAGCACACTTCAATTCCATTATGCAATACATATAGCTATAGATACACTTATCACTCTAGTGTGATATTCAAGTTTTCATCTCTAGGGTGATATTTGTCATTTCGAAGTAACTAAATAGTGTGCTATTTGTCATTTTCGCATGTGGTCGTCGGAAAAAATACATTCAAATACGTCACAATGCAAGCAGGGCAGATAGAAGAAAAGTTACAAGCTGCACTTGATGAGACAGAAATTGGCAAAATTATGTAAGACGTTGACGAAAACACGCCAGGCTGTTTGCTGCAAAGAAAATGTTGTCAATACTATACCCCTGTGTTGATCACATTGAATATTTGAATAATGTAATTGATTATTCAAATACTCCAAAAGCAATTGAACAATTACGGTCAAATCTCAGGACGTGGTAAAAACAATACTGTCCTCAACGACAGCACAAGTTGGCGGAGTACGAACAGTTAAGTCTGAATGGTCGAGACCAAATGAGAAATGTGGAGACCAGAGAAAATGTTATGTAAAAGAACATCAAACATCGAAATCAATCTACTGTTGCTAACACCAAATATTGATTGACAGGGAACAAAATAAGGTATGAAATTGCCCTCTAGGGGTTAATTGAGTAAGGGAATGTACACATTCAACTGCAGAAATTATAGGAATATATACAAAGAAGCAATAACGAATCATTAGGATCGTTCTACCGCTGTTAGTATCTTGAAATTATCAAGACGACTAGCCACTCTACATCAGAATCGTTTGAGCCGCATCTGAAGTTCACTAATGATCACCATTTTGCCACAATTGCTATCATTAGCACACGAAATTCAATTTCTGATCGGAATACCAAAAAATATTCGTAATGATAATTATACATTTAACTGATCGAATAAGGTTTTGAGGCAAATATCGATTGCAACGCTTCAAAATTTGGCATGCTACTGGTTGGAACCATTGCAAATGAGAACTTTTTCTCCAGAGAACCGGAGGGTGAAACCATAAAAAATTTTGGGGTCTTAAAATAAAAAAAAATATTTTTGCAGTTATCTTGGAAACTATGAGGATTATCAAAAAACTGTTTCAAAAGATGAGAGATAAATCAATTCTCTATAAAATTGGTCTAGTCTTCCAAGATCGGCTGGTTTTCTCAGAAAAAGTGATTGAACTCAGTCATCAAATTTCAGGCTCGCGTGTCCTCACCACTGTAAGTTTCGGCGAAGCCCAACATAACCCTTTTTTTGTGCTGTTCACGGAGGATTCGAAAATCATGGATATTTTAGTTAATATGGAATAATTGCACTAAAGCAGGAATATTGACCCTCCATGGGCATGCAACGAGGTAAAACACTTCTTATTTACATGCTAAAAAAATTAGGTTTTACTGCTGACTCATTTTTCAAATCCCCTAATCTCGGCTTTTTCTTCACTAAATATTGGAAAGAATCACTTCTACAGATTCTTTATGACAAATAAAGTACGCAATACCAAGCTTGAGGTTTGCACTCTACATTTTTTCCTTAAACCTACAAAAAAATAAATTACACCTTGTTACAATTCCAAAAATACTAAGGGTCTCTAAAAACTGAGTTTCTTCTGGATATGTGAAGCATTTCAGCGACTCGCAGAATTTTCAGAAGCCACAAAAACGAAAGAAGATGGATTCATCTCATCATTTCAGATAGTCAACACATTCCAAGATTAAGTCATCTTGGGATCAAAACCAACAATCAGTCCAGATGCTTCCCATGAGCAGCGCGCTCAGTATTAAAAAATTATATATTATCATAAAATTACCCTGGAACATGTGAATTCCAATGATTTGTACGTGATCCCAATTCTGTAAAAATTTCATTTTCCTAAAAGCAGATTTTGGATCACAGCCAATTTACTTGCCATTTCTTTAGAGAAGATCAATGCATGATAATGCACAAGATTTCACATTTTTTTTAACTTCGAACACCCTGGAAGGACCGAAATTGTTGGCCATTCTGAAGGAGATCGAACTGAATCGACTTTCTTCAGAACTATTTAGAGATGAGTCAATGCTGGACAAGTTTTAATTTTATATAGAATACAGCCGCATACTAATGAACCAAATTCAACTAGTTTTTTAACTTCAAACAAAATGTATTCTGATGATTTCTACGTCTGAGCTGTTATTGTAATGTATATCCGAATTCACTCTATTTTATTTGATATACCTGTATTGTTAACTCAGGCAAATAATCATCTGCTCATATATTAGATTTTCCAAATTTATCCTATCAAATGATTCCTGTAATCTGTATGTGAATTGCTTTTTGTAGAAGATAAGCCCTTATAGTTTCGAGAATCACAACATTCAATACAGTGCTCTGAGATAAATGTCTACTCAGTTTTAGAAAATCTCCGATTTTCAAAGCAAGAAAAAACAACAATACATAACATCCACATATATAACACGCTTATAAGCCAAGACACCGCCAAAGACTATTACAGTGTAATATGTACATAATGATACATAATTTTCTTGAGTTTCTTTGAATGAATCAATGACGGTCGAACGAGTTTGTTTCATTTGCAATACAGATCTTTTGCCAGGATTCGTATGTTATCAATACAATATTGCAGGGCTGAAGACATTAATTCCTGTAAGCAGTTCAGTTTATACAGGAATGATAATGAACAAACGGACGTCAAAGAACATAGAAAATGTCGGCAGATGTACAATAAGAGCTTCAGATTCTACCAAGCAGTTTAAGTACGGCAATGAAAAGTTCCATAGCTCAGATCTCATTTAACTATTCCGTTTAAAATATGTATGCTTACACAACATTGTTGGCACAGTTGTCACACAATAATTGTACAAAATGCTATTTTTATTGACCATCATCATAATCCTCATAATATTTTGGTTTAAACATAATCGTAAGAAATACCCTTACATCTTCTCTACAATGTTAGAGAGAGCTCGCCCCTTTCAGGAATACAAACACACATTTCCGATCTAAAAACGTATTTGCTCGAAATTCGAAGCACTATCCTCACTCAACCTAACATAACCTACTAAAATTGTTCGTGGACAATTGTGCAGAGAATTTCATCGTCTTTTATTCTATTCATTTTCCCCATAATTCATAGTACTTTCCGAAAAAATAACAAAAAACCTTTTTTATCTTATAATCAAATCATTTTTGGGTTCCATTTTTTTCGAACAGTAAGTAGATGAACACCACTACTTCTACGATCAAGAACCAAGATGGCGGCCATAGGGGGGTCGGTGATAAGGAATGGATGTGTGTGATAAGGTGTGAGATAAGGATATGTTGTTTGTAAAGAGTATACAGGGTGCGTACAAAAAGTGTGTTACATGTATAGGGTCACGTGACTATCACGAGGGAGCTGCCATCGAGTATACAGGGTGTGTACAAAAAGTGTGTCACATGTACAGGGGTCATGTGACTATCACATGACAGCTGTCATGGCGGACCTAAGGTACAGACTGCTCCGTGGAGGTGTCACCACCACGTGACAGCTGTCATGGCGGACCTAAGGTACAGATTGCTTCGTGGAGATGTCACCACCACGTGACAGCTGTCATGGTGGACCTAAGGTACAGACTGCTCCGTGGAGGTGTCACCACCACGTGACAGCTGTCATGGCGGGCCTAAGGTACAGACTGCTTCGTGGAGATGTCACCACCACGTGACAGCTGTCATGGTGGACCTAAGGTACAGATTGCTTTGTAGAGGTGTCGCCACCATATGACAGCAGTCTCATGACAGACCAAAGGTACAGACTGCTCCGTGGAGGTGTCACCACCACGTGACAGCTGTCATGGTGGGCTAAAGGTACAGGCTGCTTCGTGTAGGTGTCACCACCACATGACAGCTGTCATGGTGAGCTAATGGTACAGGCTGCTTCGTGTAGGTGTCACGTGACAGATGTCATGGTGGTCCGAAGGTACAGGCTGCTTCGTATAGGTGTCACCACCACGTGACAGCGGTCATCGAAGGTACAGATTGCTTTGTAGAGGTGTCGCCACCACGTGACAGCTGTCATGGCGAACCTAAGGTACAGATTGCGTTGTAGAGATGTCGCCACCACGTGACAACTGTCATGGTGAACCTAAGGTACAGATTGCTTCGTGGACGTGCGAAGCACCTCTACGAAGCATTCTGTACCTTTGGTTCAAAAGGTATAGACTGATACGTGGAGATGGCGCCACCAGTTCGACTCGTCCGACTCATGCGGCTCGCAAACGACTTTGATAAATGAAAGGTCTAGACTCGGAGATCATCGTATACAACGTTTCGTGCGACTTAGCACACTCGTTCTAGTTTGCGGGTGTTAATATCGATGAGGACAGTATAGCTCAAGATGAAGTGTGTGGCGGTCGAGATTCAGAGCTTGTACTGGACTACTTCTACGATCAAGAACCAAGATGGCGGCCATAGGGAGGGTCGGTGATAAGGAATGGATGTGTGTGATAAGGTGTGAGATAAGGATATGTTGTTTGTAAAGAGTATACAGGGTGCGTACAAAAAGTGTGTCACATGTACAGGGTCACGTGACTATCACGAGGCAGCTGCCATCGAGTATACAGGGTGTGTACAAAAAGTGTGTCACATGCACAGGGGTCATGTGACTATCACATGACAGCTGTCATGGTGGACCTAAGGTACAGATTGCTTCGTGGAGATGTCACCACCACGTGACAGCTGTCATGGTGGACCTAAGGTACAGACTGCTCCGTGAAATGCCATATCGTACATGTAGATGAGGAAAAACCTCTGAATATAGCTTTATGGAGGGTGTCACGTGTGTTACATCGATGAGGTGGTCAACGAGGTGTCTCTCACGCAGGTCTTCAGTGTGGTGTCATGGCATACCGTAGTCATAGAAACCATAGAGCTACAGAGCACAACCAGTCACAACCATAGAGCTAAAGGTTATAGAGCTAACCTGAGTCGCAGACTGGAAGAGGTGTCATGGTGTCTGTCATGTGGATCTTCAACGAGGTGTCTTGGTGTCTACCGTGTGAACTGTCATGGAGGATCTTTCATAGCGTGTGTTTCCATATTTTTGATATGAGGAAAATCAATATGATGCATACAAATTGGGGTGGAGAGAACATCAAGCTATAGCTTCATGTGTATCAAAATACACAATGATTTTGACGAGTGAGTGGTGTTTTATTGAATTGAAGATCCGGCGACCATCGTTCACGAACGATGATGACGTCACTGCTCCAAGCCAATGACAGTAACTGATTCAATCCGACGACCATAGTTTACGAACGATGATGGGTAGATGTGAATAATTATAATGATTGTAATGCATTCATGCACATGTTTTATCGCGTGATTCAACACGTGCTTCAACATGCAGACACGTGTTTCAGACACGTGCTTCAATATCCAGACACGTGCTTCAACATTCAGACACGTGTTTCAGACACGTGCTTCAGTATCCAGACACGTGCTTCAACATTCAGACACGTGTTTCAGACACGTGTTAAGCACGTGAAATAATGGATACCTGCTAGCAGTCTGTGAACAACTATGAAAGCTGAATAATTACAGCACTGCCACCCTGTTTGAGAAATAAAATGCCAAAAATAATAATGATAACATTTATTGGGAAGAATACATTTTGATAGTACATCATTTGTAATTAAAATAATAACATTATGATTCATGACCTGGCTCTTCACACTAAACTCCGAACTGATCCTGTAATCGGGGAATACTCCATTATACGGTCGTTAATGATGATGCAATAAGCCCTGGTGTTTTTGGGGAAATTCAGGAAACTTTCCATCTCTAGTTTGACGTCAACTGTTGATGACTTTATAGCATCGTTCTGTTTTGAACAATCAATAACAAAAATTGCTCTATTCTTGAATGCTATATAATCCAACATGGGCTCGCTTATTATTTTATTTGAAAATGATTTCTGGAAATCATAGTACATCTGGTATGCTTCCATGTATTGCTGGTCGGTGAAATTCAATTTCATTGCTTCATAGGGATAACACTCTGAATTCAAGTATAATTTTACATTTAGCAAGTTTATATTATCGAAATATGCACTGTGCTTCACAGGATTATTTTTTCGATCAGTTTGGAAAGCTAGAATCACATATCTGGGGCGTTCCAAATTCATTGATGTTTTAACAGCCCAAATGTCGCGAGTGCTCTCCTTCATCAACGGATTTTCATGCAGATCCCAACTACGGAATGGAATCAAAATAGGCTTCTCAGCACTCAAATTCTCCAACATTTGAAATTTAACTTGATCACTTGGAAACACATGTCGCACTTTTAATGCTATCGTCTTCACATTTATTTTAGCCCTCTTCGTGCCTGTGCTATTAGTATAGCAATTGTTATCGGTTCGAGACCTTATCAAGCGCAACTTATGTTTTCCACTCAAAACTTTGTTATAGTCAATGAATAGGCCTAGTAGAAAATTCAACGGTATCCATAAATTGATTTTATTATTGTAGACTGAACTCAGTGCATCCTTAAATGACCATCCAGAAATAGCTAGAGGTATAGATTCATGTTTGGAATATGTTAGATAAGCTCTGATGGTGCTGACAATACCAGGATCACGTACTTTGTCTATCTCTTTCCCATTCAATTCATAACTGATATATTCGAAGAGAAACGCTCCGAAATTATTCGTTAGTTTACATTCACCATCACCACTTGCTTCTGGCTGGAATTCTGCCTCGATGAATAAAGCAGACGATGCCAAATCTACCAACACGTCTTGTTGATTGATTAATATCTCAACTTCATCGCTGTTGCCAAAAGATGTTGTGTGTGGATAGTAGGTGTGAGTTTCTTCTCGGATGATGTCTTCAATGAAGTTTGGCTCGTTGAATATTTGAAGTTTTTCTGACATTGTAACCAAGGAACTTCAAAAAATTTATATTCTCCAATGATAATGCTGCAGTAGCAACCTTCTCCTTCGAGCTCGTTGTAGATAATGACTGATGACCACTATGGGGATGTCTTTTATTTCTGAAATCTAAACCCATGTTCTCAAGTGATGTGTACTGCAACAACAACCTTCCCAGATGAATTCTTTTCATATAATGAGTGGTGGTGAGTATTGGATTATTATTTATTGTTGGAAGCCATAATCCCTAGCGGTCTTTTTCAACTCCAACCGTATAATAATTTCTTCTCCACGAAAATTTACCTGTTTCCAATTCTGATCTAAAATATTCAGTGTGATGTTATCGAAGGACGTCTTGCTGATGACCGGTAGATAAATAAGATTCTTCGGCTCTATATCAATGGAAAACCCAGGTGGTACAAGAGGTGAGAACTCATATATCGTATGAGCTATCTTATTGTTATAATATGCTCCTGCGGTTAAGTTACACTCGACACGTATAGTTTGAACTTTGATTATGTTTATAGGTCGATCAGATACGTGTAGTTCACGAGATGTCAATTTCTTTTTGCTGAATCCCAACAGTTCGCTTATACTATCTTTAGGAATAAAATTCACTTCAAAATCACTCTTCAGCTCTGTGTGTAGAGTGTTGTTGTTAGATTTTATTGATAATTTCCGGTCACGTTCTTCTTGCTTCACTCCTATCCCACAAACTGCACTTTGTATGAAATCCTCGATGTCTGTCAACTCGTAGGACCCCGTAGGTATAGTTACTACTTCTTCCTCACCCTTCACATTTTTATAATAAAATTTATTAAAACCTTCTTCAATGTTCGGAATGCTATTGTACGTATGCAAGCCAACAAGTGCGATAGAATAATATGAATGAGGATCTAGTTCTATAGGTGGGTGGAAATCTACAGATAAGCGGGAGCTCTTACCCGTGATAGTGAACGTCTGAGACATGATTGATGAAAACTTTACCAACAATCTGTTTATATACTAATAAATGCAGGGTTAGTCGAGCACAACTGAAGAGTTAGAGAGGAAATCTAAACATAACCGACCACAATTATAAGTGTTATATTGTTGAAAATTATCGTGATTGAATAATATCTTACACTTTTTGAAATAATCCACTAGTTCGCGAGGGGGGCGTAAATTGCCAAAACTATCATAATATAAAACTGTATCACCGACTTTATTAAACCCAACCCAGTGAGTGCCTCCATTGTCCGAGCTATCTAAATTAACTATTCCACGCTCGTTTTTCCATGGTCCGTTGGATGGCAGTTCATCACGCATAAATACTCCTCTAAAATGGGGAATTTTCAGAGCTTTTGCTAGTTTTCGTAGATCGAGATCGGTCAGAGGTCTTCTGGGTAGGTTTACTGACAGTTTTTTGGATGTTTATTTAAATATAGACCAAGACCTTTGCGATACTTTTTCAAATATAGACCAGATCCTTGTTTTCCCAAAGCTATAGCTTCCATTGTTTTATTATGTCTTTCCGTTTCCTCCAAGGTTTTCCGAGCTGCTTTGCTGTCGTTGACGGCCTTAGCGATGCCTGCACCACCTCCCGCCAATGCTCCAGCAGCTGATAAGCCGGCAAACAGAGGTATTAAAAATGGTAGAAATCCTCCAGTCTTTGGAATAGGAATGACTCTTGGTAACCGAACATTTTTCCGACCACCTGCTTTTTTGAATTGTTTTTGTGCAACTTTCAACGCTGTTTGGGATGTTTTCTTCAGATTGGATGAGTCAAACTTATTCTTCATAACTTTTCTCACCCCATCGACAATTGCACTTCCGAACCCGACCTTCTTTCTCATACCCATCCCCAATTTCCTCTTTGCCTTCATAATTTTATTTACACCGAAAGCGGCAACCCTTTCTCCAAATTTTGTGTCTTTAGATTTGACACGTTGCCAAGCAGCGTTCTCTAATATTTTATCCGCCTCGTGACGTCCTTCCAAACTAGCGTTTCGCAGATATGAAATATCGTGTTGGCGGCAAGCTTTATCGAGTGGATGGATACCTGAATCTCCTCTTCTCAACCGTTCTTCTAATTTTGTACCGGGACCACAGAATTGATAATCAGGAATATGAAGTTCAAACGGGAGCTTGTTTATAAGCGTATTGAGAACACCTTCTCCTACGTACGCTTCCATACAGACTGATGAAAATTCAAGATTGCACCGTTATTTAACGAGGGGAGGGAGAAAGACCAAAGATCTCAAAATAATATTTTTTATTAATTTCAAAATTTTCTCAATACAAAAGACTTAAGTATAATCTTAACAATATATGTTTCAAATATTATAATCTTCACTCTTGATTCACCCTCATATTCACGGAATTTTGTTCTATTATAATAACCATACCCTCGAGTCAATAATATTCAAGCTATTTGTTTGTTCCTAATAATCTCCAAATGGTTAATGATGGGTTCATTGAACGAGATCCGAATTATTGATCCAACTGTTGTGATTATTATCTAGACCCAACCATTTCACATACTGTTGACCCCTCCTCTTTCGTAATATTTTTTCGACTAAATACACATCGGGTTGTTTTGTTTTCTGTAATTCTTCCTCGTAGAAACAGCCGCTGATTGGTGCGTTGGTCATATCTTCTAGTAGATATGTGATCGGGTTGGTAATTTTTACTTTGATGATTTTAAATAATTCCGTACTCCAATTGGGCGTAAATCCCTTCTCAAATATATGTTTAGCCTTACTTATTCGTACCACATCTCCAACGTTGTATTTGTGAGGCAGAGCTAACTTGATGTGTGAGTAGGATCGCTTCAATATCTCGCTCTCAATCTGTTTCGTCACTTTTATTGGAGCCATATTTATAGTACTATGTTTACGTTTATTATATTTTTCTGTGGTTTCTTCAAGTATATCAAGTCATTTGTATTTCCCGCTAAGACTGAAATGTTTGTAGAGCGCTTCTTTTAATGTTCGAATGACACGTTCAGCAATGGCTGCTTTTTTCACACTATACGTATTATAATGATTGATATTATGTTTCTTCATTAGATCGTTAAAGTGTTTATTGAAGAATTCTTTTCCCTGATCGCTTTGCAGATTCCTAGGCTTACGATGTCCTTCTAGCAATATAGAACTGACCGCTTTCCGAACCTCTTCGGCTGATTTCGTTTTCAGCGGGCGTGTCCATAGAAATTTCGAGAAACAATCGATCATAACCAAAATGTATTTGAATCCTCTATTTTCACGAGCGTAATTACCCATTTCAGCCAGATCCATTTGCCACAAATCATCCAAACCTTTTATGATCGTTCTGCGTCGTTTGAAATTCTTCCTACTCGGCTTATGAAGCTCATGCACAACTTGTTCTCTACTCATCTTATCAATGTGGAAATCTAGTGTAGAATTAATTTTTTGGGTATATTCACAGGATTTGGAGATATACGTTTCACAGAGCCCTGCTTTGTTGTTGTTGTGGATGATGAGGGTCTCTTCTTAGAAGGTTCCACAGATGTCATCCGTCGTTCTAACGCCTCCACTTTACTAGTAATGTCATTTAGACGCATGTTCACACTGTTAAATGTGTTATTGATCTCTTTCAATTCATTTCTGTTTTCCCTCACACTATCACTGATTGTTTTATACTCTGATTTTATATAGATCCCCATTCCATTATATTTATTCTGAATGTCCATCAGATGTTTATCAATGTTGAGAATAACCTTCTCATTCGTTAATTTATGTTCATCCAGATCCTTGTTGATATCTTTGATTAAATTATCAACCCTAACATTGAAGGTATCTTTAAGACTGGTTTCCGTTTTCAGATTCAGTTTGTGTGTTAATTTATCAACATATACTTTATTTGCAACATCTCCATCATCATTCGGTGATTTTACGTTGCACAATCTACGATTTTCCATATCATAACTTCCATCGCTCGTTAGGAATAATCCTTGTCCGTGAACTTGTTTGAAATTATTAGTAAATACATTTGTATCATATATCCACATGGAAGAGGAGGCTCTGCCAAACTTATCCATTGAAACCATCTTTATAACTGTGATGAATTTGTCTTACACCTAGTTTTTGTTCAATTACCCCTGCCTCTATCAATTCTTCTATTATAGAGATTATCTCGTTGTGATGATTATGGTTACCTGCATGCGAGGATGCAACAAGAAGTCTCAGTCTATCCACAATTTCGTTAACGTCATCCCAATAAACATATTCGATAGGTTTCTCGTTATATTCAAGCATATCATTTTTGATATATGCACTTCCAGTGTATGTTTTGGCTCTGGGTTTTTTCATGGAATTAATCAAAGGTTTCAGTACATTTTTGTATTTTACAATGTTTCTTATTCGATCAGCTGGATCGTTATTACGTCTATGGGCACTAGTCATTTCCATCATTTGACTGTAATTTTTCCCATCTTCCACAGTGTAAGTATCAGGTAGAACATCTCTGTAAAATATCAAATTATACAGTCCTGTGGTACCCTTGAACGGAGTACCCTTGATAATTATATTACTCTCACTATCAATTTCTATAGGTTGATTACCCATGAACCATTTGTCTAAAGTTGAATTATATTGCAATCCCATTCTATCATCGTATTTCTTGACATCATCATCCAATAGGAATCCTTCCAAGTAATAACGTGCTAATGTGGGGTATTGTTGCAGAAACTCCTCTGTAGCCTCTGCATTATCTTTCTTATGTTTTCTGAATTCTTCACGAATCTGATCGATAGTAGGTTCGAGGGTAAACACATCCTCCTCAGTATTTTGGGGGTTATATACGAACTCTTCCCCTTCAGTTACAATATTTGGGATTGGTATGTTCTCCATTTGTGTTGCTGTAGAAACAATACTTTTAGGTTTAACCAACGAATTTTGTTTGATTATTTCAGCATTTTTCGCAATTTCCTCCAGAGGTTTAGATACATTCCTGAACATATTATCTAGAATCTCATCATTTTCAGCTTTACCCAATTTCACAGCCATATATTTTTTCCTCACAACGTTTGCTAACTCCCAAATTTTTTTCTTCAATTGTTGTTTTTCTTTAAGCATGTTACTCACACCCACGTCCATGCTGAGCGGGTTGTCTATTTCAAATGAAAGTATATATACATGTTAGATGTATATATAACTATCAAAACCTTTGCGATAACGTCCTTTGTTCATATCACAGTCTTTGTTTATCATAAGGAATCCATATTTATCTTTCCAACATACGCTACATATCTCTTTGAATTTTTCGAGTGACATGTCGGTACTTACATGATCGGTGAATATATGTTTCAAATTGAGCTCATCCTGTTTGAAAATAATCAAGCAATTGGCATTATCGCGCAATCCATGTTTTGGACATTTAGCAAAAGACTGGCAAAGATAGAAACTATCAATTGAGTTGTGTCTCCCTCTTGAAAAATAAGCATGAATTTTCTCCTGTTTCTCAAACATCACGTCATCGAATATTATGATTGAATTAGGCCTCGCTTCTGTGAGGTCTATGACCTCATCACTTTCGGTACAAGGAAAATATCCAAGCCCCTCAATTTTCTTCAATGTCTCCTTTAGTAACTGGTATTTTGGTTGGTGTAAAGACTTTGAATATATGTACACGTTTTCAAATTTCAGACCGTTTGCATCTAACAATAGAGATAACATCACATTTGTTTTCCCACAATTACTTGGACCACAGATTATTGTTCGTAGAGTATTAGGCAGCAAAGAGCTGTGACGTTGTGGTTGTTCGACATTCTCATTGCTTGACCCTAAGTTCATAATACTCAACGAGTCTTTTTGCTTAACAATCTTCATCATGCCTGAAGGCGAATCGAAATCATAATGAAACATATGTTAATAAGCATTTGTTTATATACTAGTTGATGATGTTATATTGTGTATGTCTGATCACGCGGTTAGGTACTTCTACGCTTCTCTCAAAATCAGGTATCAAATACGTGTTAAATAGGTATGAATGATGGAGCACGTGCTAAACACGTGTCTGAGTATTGAAGCATGTGTCTGAATACATGTCTGAGTAGAGCATGTCTCTGAATGTTGAAGCACGTGCTTAACATGTGTCTGATTATTGAGAATCTCGACCGCCACACACTTCATCTTGAGCTATACTGTCCTCATCGATATTAACACCCGCAAACTAGAACGAGTGTGCTAAGTCGCACGAAACGTTGTATACGATGATCTCCGAGTCTAGACCTTTCATTTATCAAAGTCGTTTGCGAGCCGCATGAGTCGGACGAGTCGAACTGGTGGCGCCATCTCCACGTATCAGTCTATACCTTTTGAACCAAAGGTACAGAATGCTTCGTAGAGGTGTTTCGCACGTCCACGAAGCAATCTGTACCTTAGGTTCACCATGACAGTTGTCACGTGGTGGCGACATCTCTGCAACGCAATCTGTACCTTAGGTTCGCCATGACAGCTGTCACGTGGTGGCGACACCTCTACAAAGCAATCTGTACCTTCGATGACCGCTGTCACGTGGTGGTGACACCTATACGAAGCAGCCTGTACCTTCGGACCACCATGACATCTGTCACGTGACACCTATTCGAAGCAGCCTGTACCATTAGCTCACCATGACAGCTGTCATGTGATGGTGACACCTACACGAAGCAGCCTGTACCTTTAGCCCACCATGACAGCTGTCACGTGGTGGTGACACCTCCACGGAGCAGTCTGTACCTTTGGTCTGTCATGAGACTGCTGTCATATGGTGGCGACACCTCTACAAAGCAATCTGTACCTTAGGTCCACCATGACAGCTGTCACGTGGTGGTGACATCTCCACGAAGCAGTCTGTACCTTAGGCCCGCCATGACAGCTGTCACGTGGTGGTGACACCTCCACGGAGCAGTCTGTACCTTAGGTCCACCATGACAGCTGTCACGTGGTGGTGACATCTCCACGAAGCAATCTGTACCTTAGGTCCGCCATGACAGCTGTCACGTGGTGGTGACACCTCCACGGAGCAGTCTGTACCTTAGGTCCACCATGACAGCTGTCATGTGATAGTCACATGACCCCTGTACATGTGACACACTTTTTGTACACACCCTGTATACTCGATGGCAGCTGCCTCGTGATAGTCACGTGACCCTATACATGTAACACACTTTTTGTACGCACCCTGTATACTCTTTACAAACAACATATCCTTATCTCACACCTTATCACACACATCCATTCCTTATCACCGACCCCCCTATGGCCGCCATCTTGGTTCTTGATCGTAGAAGTAGTGGTGTTCATCTACTACAGTACATGTTGTCGATAAAGCACATCCCGAGTTTCACGGTGTTGCAAATCATACTTCACTTTTGATTCAAATTTGTGTACGGTTACTGGACTATAAATCAATACTTAACCAATAAAAAATATGTTAGGTTTATTCATTCTTTACATAATCGTAACGAATACCACTCGGGCAAACAAGAATTATCTTAATACTTACCTCCTCACTCGAAATATATCCTAAACGCATCTTACAGTACCACTTGAATCATGGCCTCATATATCACATGTATATATGGTTACAAGAGTTTGGAATTTTTGCAAAAGGTTCTGACGAGATACAGCAGACCGACACTGTTAATTAATGCTGAACAACTTTATCTACATCTTTCATAATACACTCATGAATTGGAAAATATTCCTTGTGATGAGTATCGGGAAGGATCGAATTGAGAGAACAATACTAACATAACTGATCCCCCAACACTTTGAAGTGGTTATTTAAATATGATGATTTGGATCGAGCTCATTAAATACAGATTTCAGATTTTGTACGCATTCTACATTCAAATTCAATCATCATTAAAATTTCGATCTGATCAAATTTACTCGCATAATAACGCAAAAGGTGAAAGGTATATTTATGACAACTACACTTTACACACAAAATAAGAATTCGAAAATTTTTGTTGGAACACTATTTTGTAATTTGGAACATATTTTTCATATGCATTGAAGCAATTGAAATATCACAGAAAGTTGTAGTTGTTTTTTCAAAACAATATCGAGCCAAATTGCCTGAGACTGAATGAGTGAAACGAAACAATATAATAAGAGTAGCCGTAGTAAATACAAAAAAATATTTCGTCCCATTAGAAAAATTCGACTATCTATAACCTTGTATGTTAATTATTCATTTTAGAGCATACAAATTTTGGGTAAAGAGTCAGAAGCTCGATGTGAATTGTAGAATAGTCATTTCGACAAAGTTCATCTCTGTTGTAATGTGATATCCTTCCATATGACAACCATATTATGGTGTCCGGTAAATGCTACGAAAATAATTCTTTGAAAGAGGTTCTTCAAAAAATAATTTCTCGAACCCATTCCTTCGAATTACCCTTTCTTCGGAAAACTATTTTTCGAAGGAGTTCTTCGAAGGGGGAATTTTTCGATAAGAATGTTAAACCACAAAAGGATATGCAGGATACGAATATAAAATATAAATGGATGAAACAACACAAGAGATATGAATACAAAAGTCTTTTATTGGAATAACTTAACATATTCTAGTATATTAGTGGGGTCAAACTGCTAATCGTCGGATTCTTTCCTCGGTGCTCGGAATTTCCTTTTTGAGGATAGTGATGGTTCGCCCGACACATATTGTTCTATTTTCACTTCATTTAGTCCATGTTCTCTTTTAATTGTCTCAATAACTTTCTTAACTTTGGGGTACTGGCAGATAATAAGACATCGAAACTTGTATGCCAACCTCCCACAGCATCATTTGGTTTGGTCAATCCACTGAGAACTGTATCATAACAATTCCACGCAATGGACGCCGACATTGCTGTCTCGTGGGTCGTTCTATGCAAGTATCGGCGGTAAAGTGCCACTTTCAAACCACAACTGGAATGCTTCTTCTAGATATTGTAACGGTGCAAAGGCTGAAGCGTTTAACAATCTCATTTTTAGAGCAAAGTCTGCATATGTGTCATACAATTTGGTAGGTCCCTCTTGCTATAGTTTTCTGTAGAGACACTGACAAAACTTAAAGAAGCATAGGTTTGTAGTCAATGTCTTGAACGCTGCTCTTTCAAACTCAATCATTATGCTGGAGGGTCTGACGTTTGGACCTCTTTCCATTATCTGTAGTATAACTATTGAGTAAGATTGTTCACTCTTGTCCAGCAATAGTGCACAGATCTGGAGAATTGTAATGTTTTCATTCAATATATGAACTGCATATAATTAGGCGAACGGATGTGGTACGCTTTTGAATGTTCCATCTATAAACCAGTTGGTACACGTTTCCAATAACCTCAGGGACTATGCAGTTGCAAAAATCAATATTCTATCTTCAGCTGGCCCTGAGTCATGCATCAAAAAATCTTCGCCTTTCATCATTTGCGTATATAATTCGGGTAGAATTAATTCCTTTCGCGATTGGGGCAAAACTGCTTCAGCAACGTTCCTTCTTCGTACGTTCCTTATTGTCATCTTCATGCAACTAACTGATGGAATTTGTCCTGCACAACTGCTGTTGACTGAGGACACAATATAGTGTGGAGTATCTCTTCAAATAGCTGCTAGGACTCATATCCGCTCCATTAGTTTTGATACCTCTACAATTGCAGCGTTTGCAGCGTCATTATGCTCCACAGTTTTTTTGTATAACTGTCCGCCGTCGGGTGTAACTCGACCTCTCCAACTCCTCTTCCTGGTTTCACTTACGCCCTTGTTTTTCTTTCATAAATGGGTATCCGTCGAGGATCAATTTCGGGTTGCCTTTTTCTCACAGGGAAACTAAGAGGGGAACAATATTTGGAAAGCCCCTTTTACATGTCTAGCCGGCATTAATCACTTATTGTCATCGGAGTAGATAAATCACTAGTTATTGAGAGAAATAGTTATCTCCATAAATTAGTTTTAATACTTACCTCTTATTATGTCTTTTTATTATTCGAAGCAGATTGATGATTCCTAATCACCTTTGATACAGAACGAAAATAAATTAACTGATTAATCATTGTCATAAGGCCAGATAATCCGCATGTTATTTACACAGATTTCTGCATAAATTAGTTCCAATACATACCTGAGAAGAAATTGCCTACAAGGGTGCGCTTTACCTGAATGTTCCATGTCAGAATTTTATCTTTGCAATACAGTCATTCGAAGATCAGATTTTCGAAGGACTGTTCTTCTAAGAATACTTTCTTTGAAGAAATGTTTTTTTTCGAAGAACTGCTTTCGGAGAATTGTTTTCGAAGAACTTATCTGGAACCACCATGACATAGTATGAAGATAGTTTATTTTATTGTTTTATTAAGAATCACTCATTCACTAGATAACGAAACTATTTGAGTCATGAATTTTGTAACGATGCTGCCTTCATCATCAATTAACCATATCAACTATCTTCATCAATTAATATATACAGTGTATCTAAGATTACGATGTCTATCATGGGGATATATCGTCTATCTCCTATAATAATTTTTCTGTACTCATAGAAAATTATGACGTCAATGTATTAGTAATGAGGGCGATCTGTGGATAGCGTCATCGCTTCATTTAATAACAATAATGTGAGCGTAACTTTTTATATTCAGCAAGAAAGTACACTTTCTGTCTGTAACGGTATGATATATCATATTCCATAAAAGTATTTGATAATAACAGAATTCTAATTAATTCAGGTAATTTAAGATAAAATGACGTCGGACTATCATCACAATCTGTTTTTCTTGGAATCACCTTATTTTTATCTCACAATCTTTCGTTCCATATACCTGACACAAAAAATTGGAATCAATGTTAATAGCCATAATTATCCATTGTATTAGATTTTAATTTTCCTTGCATTATTTTAAAATAGCTTATCATTAGTCATTGTGTCCGTGTATTGTAGGGTCTAGAATGTTTATTGCTATACCGGTTTTTATTATTTGGTTTTCAAGTTGCTTAATAGTGCTTGAATTCTGCATTTCTAGCAGTTTCCGCACATATATATCTTTAATTCCATGCTGTTTCTAAATCTCTCCACGGAACAGAAAATGAGAATGCAGATTGAACATTCTACTATTATATCCTTGTAATCATATTTGAAATCATTTCTTCTTCATTTTCGGAATTCTATATTCAATACATACTATTGCTAGAAACTTTCCATGGAATAATTAATTAAAGCGAATGCAGATCGAGAATTCAGATTCATGTGAACTCCTCCCATCCCTTCATCATCTTAAATCCTCATAATAAATCTCGCTATTCAATTCATACTCATGAATTTTCCTCGCTCACAAATTCATCAAACTCTTGCTCCGATAAAGTTTCAACTGGACGCATCTGGTTGGAGATTTCAACAGTTGCTGAATTCCAGAATGATTTGTCCTATACTTAAGTTCACGTCCAAAATACTTTCCCTCGTTTGTCTAGTTTTCCTTTCATGTTTGCGTCATTACGAACATGTACCCACAGTTTTCAATTTGTAGATTCAAAGTCAGTAATCGTGAACAATTTTTGATTAATTGTAACATCATATAAATGTCTATCTTTGGTATATCATAACTCATTTTATATATCTGGAATATCCAATTCTATAGTGTTTTGATATATTCCATTCTTTTCCTACTGGTTCGTTCATTTTATTGATCAAAGTAGAATATCTTTCAACCTTAACCAATGTATGAAGGTTACTGATTTAAAATTTTGAAAATTACACACTCAATATAGTGTGAATGCTAGTTTCTGAGATATGAATATAATCGATCTGAACATTATAAGCCTGCTAACCTAGAACCAATTTTTTTCAAGAGAAGTTAATGCAAGAAAATTTCATTTTCCAATCATCTGAATATTTAACCATATAAGTAATTACTATTCCTAAATATCTCCTGAAAAGAAAAAAATAGGAAACTGATTATTTTTCGCTAGTGCTATACCACATTGTCCTGATTTTTGCACACAACATGACACAATTTGATTTTTCTTTACAAGCTCAACGGCTGGGCTGGCTTCCTCCTTTATTTATTCCCCCATTCCGAACAATCCAATATGTTCATCGATTTCCTCAAGTTAGGGTTTGCTATGACTTACTTCAATGCTTTTCATTCCATAAAATGGTAATTGCCATATAATATAACATTATGATTCGGAGAACATTCATATCGGTGGTTGAAATACTGTTATTAAATCATACGCTACACTCAAATATAAAAGTCGAACATTTTTTCTTGAGCATTTTGCATGAATTTCAGAGAATATTTCAAACAAACTCTGTGAACCTGATGAAGTTGTTAAGATTCACCTTTTCTCAGAATCTTCTGAAATAATGTAATGTGAAAAACTTACTCCTTCCTGATTTCATGAGTCCAGTATAATCCATAAAACTTGAAATACTGAATGAGTCACCAGTTTTACGAACAATCGGGTACAATTTGTCTCAAACTTCAATGGGAATAATAAAAGTTACGTATTCACGGCTCTATATGATTCTGGAATTCAATTTTTCATCAATTTTAACTCCTCAAATTTTTGGATTTGATAAATTTCATTTCGTCAAGTTATCTTCGGGATGAGAATGAAATGTAAGATAATTGTGAGGATGTATCGAGATTAAATCTGTAAACAAAACTTTAGTTATTGCAAGTTACGACTAGATACAAATTGATATTCAATTCAGAAAATGTTGAGAATTGTTTGTCGTACGTGACGAAACTTAAATTTCGCAGTTCATATTGCTTTTTCTATGAAATTCGTGAAGTTAGCTAGCTTTTCTCACGCTACTCCAGATTCGTACTCACTTCATCTCATAATTAAATTCTTCTGAAGAGGAGGAGTCCATATTAAATTAATTTGAACTTGTAAGAGCCGTGATGTGTAAGACAAACATTCTGATCGAATACTAATTTCACATTGTTGAAAGTCGAGTCGTTTGCCAATTATCACTTAAAATAATGTTGAATTTGGAATCTACATTCGGAATGAATATTTTTCCGATCTTGTGTAACAGTTCTTTATATTAGATCGCAATGTTGGGAGCTTGAGACTGGAATGAAAACGTCTATAATTCAAATTTCTGTATCCTCAGCTATAGAAGTTTGGATTTAAACGATTCCTCTTCATACAATCATTCAATATTATTGAAATCCTGTGACCAGTTCGAGCATCTAATACTATAATCACATTTATATGAAATTAATAAACTATCCAACACCTGGAATCGTCGTCATGGGGGATTTCAACGTTCACAACTCCGCTTGGCTCATGTTCTCGAACAAGTCGGATGATGCAGGGCGACAGGCTGATGCCTTCGCGATTACCTATGATCTCGAGCATTCAATTTATGAATCAACATGGATCCCTGATAACAACTATCATTATGCCAATACGCTCGACTTATTCTTTACCGCCAATCCAGATCCCTATGAAGTAAAGTTTCATTAGGAACCTCTGAAAATTCACTCATCGCTACGACCTGTACCTATATCTCTTCACGAACCAATCCAACACCTCCACGCACAATTTGGTATTACAACTCAGCCGACTGGGATGGTCTTCGCATGTTTTTTCCCGAGTTTCCTTTGGGAAGCATATGTTTTGAATCTGATGACCTAATGCAATATGCCACAGAGTTCTTGATATCATCAAGCTAGGACTGGAAACTCACATACCCCATACCAATACCGTCATCTGATGAGCGGTGGTTCAATAAAATCTGTTCCAGGACCGTCGCTTAGAAAAAGCATACCGTCGTTTGCGCGGTAACCCATGTTTGGAGACCAGGAGAGAATATGTAGGAGCCAGATATTTCAGAAACGAAACAATAAACGCTTCGAAAGAAGCATATAATGCCAAAACAAGATTGAATGCTCGAATGACTTCCATTCGTTTTGAACTTCCGCCAAAGCAATTTGTAGAAATCTCACTTTCAGTTTATCTCCTCCCCTAACCAAAGATGATGGCTTACTGGCTACTACACCACAAGGAAGAGTCAACCTTTTTTCTGGAATGTTTGCAGCAAATTTCCCCTTAGATCTACTAATATTCTCGCCATCGATAGCCACATGCCTGAAATTGCCTCTTGTCAGCACACAATTAGGCACATACTATTTGATCTCAATAGCAAATAGTCTATGGGTCCTGACGGAATCCCCTCTGTCATTCTCAAACAATATGCACCAGAAATAACACTAGTCTTGTATTGTTGACCTTTTCAGACAAACTTGTGTTTCCTTCCAGATGGGAGACAGCTAGAGTCCAACCAATTCCAAAAGATGGAAAGAAGACCAATCCTAATAATTATAGACTCTTTGCACCATTATCTTTGATCTCAGAAGTAATGGAGAAAGCAATCAAGATCGAGTTGATTCAATATCTAGAGAACTCCAAAATCATGATTGACCGGCAATGTGACTTTCGTCAAATGAGATCAACAAGATACTTGCTTGCCTACGTTACACACGTACGGCATAAATCTATTGAAAACTAGATGAAATTTCCAGCTGTAGCATTGTCTGGAACCAAAGCCTTCTTTGGTTTGTTGCCTCAACTTTGTTGCTTAATATCGAGTTGGGCATCTCAGTGGCTTATTCTTCTGTACACTACGCTCATAACAGACATCAGGATGAGGTACAACTGATGAGCTAGCTATAGTTTGTGCACACTGCATCCACACGGGAGTGTAAGTTATAACTATCCGATTTATAAAAGTGTGTATGTATATAATTTTTCAATCCACAATTATTGTTGTATCACATGTGATGATTCGATTAAGTTGTGAGGCCATTCCAGGACTTATCAAGATTGAAAAAAATAGTACGAACCTGCATTTCAGCAAAACTATTGGAAGTGAGCAATGTAATGCTTAATGAGGATCTAATGTTGGAGGTGATATGATGAATGTTATCGAAACAAAAATAAAAAATTAACGAACGATAAATTATCTTGACTTGTAAAGCATTTGTTTTTATCGGTGACTTTTTGAAAAAAAAAAAGTTGAATTATATGAATTATAAAAAATAAAAGTATTTATTCACTGATTCAATGCTATACGCATATGAAAAAGTACAATATACATAGTCATAATACATAGAATATCCATTGCATTGATGCTATCTTCAATTTTTAAAGTAATTCCAGGACTGATAATGGATAATACTGCGGATCGAAAATGTGTATCCATAAGGATATACTTATAATCTTCAAAACAACAGGGGAAAACAATCACAACAAAGTGATGCATCCGCTCCTTTAGTTGCATAATTGGAACTTCCGAATTATGCGAAAGAAAGCAACAATATCAAATATTTGCAGACGTATATTAAAAATGAAGTCAATATTTACACACTTACTTCAGTTCAATCTGAATTTCATCCGTCCACAAGTACATATTTTGAAGATAAATCACCGTGTACATAAAGCGCTCTATTGTGAAACTTGAGTTTCATAAAATTCTAAAATATTCGCATAATTTATACTATTTATTTCTTAAAGACTTCCGCGAGAGGAGATATGGTTGTGTAGATAATCTCGGGCTATAAGGATATGATGATTACAGATGTTTGAAGTTAATTGGAAAACTAATGGAACCTGCCATCTCCATGTCTCCAATACATTTTATCACGTAATACTACTACTTCATTTTAGCACCAAATTCAGTTTTGTTTGGTATTGAACGTAGATGTTATTGGATATAAATATACAAGCTGATTTGAGCCAAGTTAATACAATCGACTCATTATACAATAACTCTATATTACAACAATAGGAATCGAGTAAACTTCCATCGACAGAAACAAGACTCTACACCACTTTTCAATCAATATCCCGGAGCATCAAATAAATATACATGAATTTTATCCACATTTATATATCACTTGGTAATGCCCATGAGATGAGTCCAAATCAGAAATATGGACTACTCCTCAAAGAGGATCTAGAATTTCCGGTATGGATGGCAGTAGGAATCTATCGTCCTTTATTTGTTTGTTGAGTAGCCTATAGTCTATGATCACACGTCACTTCTTCTTCCAGTCTTCGATTATTTGTTTTTCGGCACTATCAGTAGAGGTGACGACCATTCTGATATTGCTTCCTCTATGATATCGCCTTGTAACATATTTTCAACGTGACTTTGAATTTCTGCTTTCTGTGCATGCGGTACCCGATAGGGCTTAACGTATACCGCACTAGCGCTTTGCTGGAGAATTTTTTGTTTCGAAATCATAATTAAAAACTTTCTTCATTATGGGAATAGTTTGACCCATTCCAGTTTTTCACGTTACTCTTCGAAATAAGGAATGTTTCAGCGTTCACTGCAGAATGTGATCTTTTCATATCATTGCTTAAGCGTTCTGTTAAAGCATATTTCTTTCTTTCCAAAAAGCCTTTCGCCCGATCGTAACAAGGAAAGTTGCTATTGAAACTTGATTTTCTTCCAATGCGGAAAGGTAAGCACTTATACTTATATTTCGCACAAGTGATTATTCCGTCTATAAAATCATTTTATTCACATTTCGAAATAATGGTTTGACCAACATGTACCTTCCTTTCGTAATGTTAGATTTTATTACAGCCATCTACAATCTACATGGTTGTACATTCTGGGTGTTTTGTAAAATTGAGGTTTAGTCAAAACGTAGACAAAAGTAGTGTACCTATCCGATAGCGGTTGGGAATGGACTGAATTGAACTGAACAGTTATTGGTGGTAACAGATGGTCAAATTCCATCAATTCAATGAAATAAATGAACAAGTCCACAATTCTTGATCAGATGAGAAGGTCGTCTGGCCGTCCCTCATTTTCTACATGTGTTTGACTTCTACATATAACAACTTTTTGAAATCGTGGCATTGCTTGTAAAAGTAATTTTTCTGTAACAATTTTTCATGTGGAAGTTCCAATCAATGATTCTTTTGAATACAATGGCATTATAATCATCATGAAGCGATTCATCATTGGAAAAATTTCCAAAATTCAGTGCTCAAAACTGACATAATACAAATGCCTAGATGAAAGGTTCATTTTAACATGGATTCGCAACGGCTTGGGTCTTGAGATACAGGGCATCGAAAAAGAAAAATTTAGTTTTTTGAATATATTTTTGTTCAATCAAATGGAAATTTGACGAAATTCGGGATACTGGGAATATGAATGATGGGAAACTCAAAAGTCCATTTTTTTGTTTGATGTTAGAAGTGTTGTACCAAGATTCGAATAACCATAACTTTTTTGTGTCGGACTGTATGTCAGTTTTGACAAAACAGACCTATTCTCCATTCAATTTTACATACAAAAGGTAGGTACGTAGTATTTGTCGCGAAAGCAGCCGTTTTGGAAAAAAAAACGGTTTCAAAGTTAAATTTGCGTTGGAATTTTGTTTGAGTTGAATTTTGAAAAATTAGAGAAAAAGTGTATCTTTTATTGATTGCATTGTGATGCGACAAACTTAGATTATTTACAAAACTAAGACTAAGCTACTTGCACAAATAAGTTAATAATATTCACAATAACTGCTGGAAATGACCGCCGCCTACAACGCATGCATTAATTCACCTTAACATTGATTGATGAACTCTTTCGAATATATCTGGTGTCTGAATAATGATGGCACACGATTCAAATACTCTGTTTCTTAGATCTTGTTTATTTTGGACTGAAATTTTATAAACTAGTGACTTCAAGTGGCCCCACCGAAAATGATCCAAGAAATTTACATCTGGTAATCTGGGAGGTCAGGCTTGCGGTCCCGCTTTTCCTATCCAACTGTTAGGGTAATTTTCGTTCAGGAATTGACGCGCAACCAAACTAAAGTTTGGCGGTGTGTCATCCCGCATCAACCACATACTATTTCAGTCTTCTAAATCAACTTCTTGTAAATGTTCAAGAAGCTGCTGCTCCACAAACCTTCGTTACTCTACGCCAGTAATCTCTATGGAAGAATGCAATGTTCAACAAGGTAATAACCGATAATCCCAACCCAAATATTAGAGAAAATTGTACTTGATAATTAGTTTCTATGAAAGCTTAGAGCTTATCCTCACACCAGATATGGTTATTGTGGGAGTTAATGATGGCATTACGAGAAAACGAAGCATCATCTGGGAAAAGCATATGGCTTGAGGAAATGGGGGTTCTCAATTATCTATTAAGCAGCCAAATGCATAAATCTATCTTTGATTTCAAATGTTCCAAGACTCGCAGACCTTCCTGGAATATCTGTTGTCCATTTGAAACTGCCAGTTTCACGAAGTCTTGCGTGAATGAAATTTTTGGACGCGTGGGAACACACATTGAGAAAATGGCGCCTAATGTATTCGTCTTGAAGCTTGTGGATTACCTTCAGTCATTCCAGAGGTGAAATGAACGTTTGTCATTTCTGCGTTGGTGAATTCGTACATTTTGAATACAACATATAATAAATTATTACTGTAACATCAAAAGGACGAAAAACCACTCTGCCTGTTCTTTAAATCAACTGTCATGACTGATTCTGTAGCCCTGGAAACCTCAGGATTATCTTCCAAGACTTGCTATGCATGTACCTACGGTTTTCTTCTGTACTGTCGCTGCAAAAGACAGATGCAGCTCACGTTTTGCGAATTCTTATTATTATCTAATTTCCACTAATTTGGTGATCGTAATTTGTAAAGTTATAGTGTATAGTTATAGTATATAGGATATTACGCTAAATAAGTATTTTTTTCGCTTATATTTCAGAAACTCCTAATGATTCAACTCATAATATTTCAAGGCAGGTTTAAATTTAAACCTGTTTTATTCCAAAACGGTCACTTTCATCGACAAATGCTAATATCTTTTATATGTAAAATTGAATGGACAATGAGCGTGTTTAGTCAAAAATGACACACAGTGCGTCATAAAAAAGTTATGGTTATTTAAATCCAAGTACAACGCTGTATGTTTTGCCCTCTAACAATAAACAGAAAACTAGCTAAATATTCGAATTCCTTATCGTTAATACTCCAAGAATCATGAATTCCGTCGGATTGCCATGTTATTGAACAAAAATATAATCAACAAAAAATAATTTTTTTTTTTGGATTTAATGTATTTCGAAACCAAGCCGATGCTTATCTATGTTCATATGCATTTTTTATCCTAAGATTTGTTGAAGATTCAAACTCCAAAGTTTGTAGAAGTATTCAATGAGCACCCAGTATAATGTGGAAGATGTTTGTAACATTATACCTTTTGATGACAGCTTAGCAAACTTATCTGGCATTATAAAACATAAACTCGACAAAGATACATGCAGACGCATGCATTATTATCGACGCCCTCGTCGATAAAAAAGGAACATTCCATTATAAATGTTATCTTAGTAAAGGAGGAAGAGGCTTGTATCAATTTCCCCAAATTCACTAAAGTAGAGCGATTCGGCTTGAACGAGGTTGAAGATCGGGATTACGTTACCATTCATAACATGAAAGAACAGTTAGAGTAACCAAAAGTTCATCGCAGAGCTTACTTCGGTATTTCTGATTTCAATTTCATAAAATGTTATTATCCTATTTGAGAACTACTAAATGTCCACTGTTTCTTGTAAGAAAATGTGAGTAGTTAATGAAAAGTGACAAAATACGTATGATTTATCTCATTTTCTTCTTAGATTTCTTTTTACCTATTTTAAGAGCTCTACTAATATGACCCTATTCGTATAATATCTGTATTCACAAATTGCATATTAAATAAATAGCCGGTGCGAATCTGAATCCTAGTATTATTTTCATTCCTCATTTTATTACAGAATTACAAGATTATTACTGTAAATTTAAATAAAACATGTAAAATTTACATAACTAATTGTGAAGTCTTACATCTTTATCATGTGAAATATTTACTATGATATCACATATAATTATGTGCGATTGTATAAATATTTTGAAAAATAACTTCACATTTTATATATGTAATAGATCAGCTAATTTTATGGAAGTGTTATTTATCACTTATTTTTCTCCAAATCATTACAATGCTTATGTAAAAATTGTGGCTCGCAAACGGACAAACGATTTTCTTTGTAGTTTCACAACAAAATTTCCTTTAGTGTAGGTTCACTTCTCTAATAAATAGTAAATAGTTTCTGAAATACGCATATGAAAATTTCAAAATCATAGTGAAGGATTGTGGAACTTAGAAGATGACGTGGCGAAAGATAATATGGCTACATTCTATACATCCTATGTCACAAAAAGCTTCATAATGATCCAGAATTTCACGCACGAAAAATACCTACAACACCTCGCCAGATTTACGACGTTCATTATCACGTGATTTGAGATTCTTATGGGGCAACGAAACAAGGGCTGCAGTGAAGCAATTGACGTTATTGATTGGAAGCGCTCTTTTTATTGCACAAGAATCTGTTTGCTCTTCGCTTGAACTAGTTCGACGATATGATGTAAAATTTTTCAACACATTTCAACACTACTGTTTGAATGTGTCGAGAGATAAAACTTTTAAAGCTGATCCAGATTTAATGAATCGTTCAGTAACTTTCAATTAAATCCTTCAAAATGATTATCGAATGAAGATGAAAGGAGCTGTTGGGTATGGCTTCGTTTCACATCTAGCTCTTCTTAAAATTATTTCATAAACTGTGATTTCAAATCAATTTATTGTTACCCATGACGCCCCCAATCGGGATCTGGGTGACTGTGAACGTCAAATCTCCGCTTCGTAATTAATACTATCACATGACTACATGCGTTATCTGGTGGCTATTCAAAATAGCGCACAAAGATAAAAATTATACAGGGATTCCTAACATATGCAAAGTGGAATACAGATACATTTCGGATTGACATCATCAAGAGACTAAGTTTTGGTTCTCCAGGTTTAGAAGTGACAACACATCTAGTAGTTCCAAACAGCTGTTTCGCTGTTTTCATGAGCTCATCAAGAATCTCCTACCACTTCAGGTGATGTTTGGAGAACCCAAATATTTCAAATATTTTCTAATGTGGTAATAGTACCTCTGCCTGAGATGGTTGATCAGTGACTTCATCGTATACCTCGTTCCAGTGACGAGCTCCTGAGAAGTACGAAACAGCTGTCTGGGACTAATAGGCGTGTTATCATTATTCAAGCTGAATAATCAAGACTTTTCCTATTCCTAACCAACATCAAACAAAACATCAACAAATATTATACGTTTCGGAAGATATTTAATTTAGAGCATTGATTCCAGAACATGATCAGAACAATAGTAGATCTTCTGCTGTGCTGAACTGAGAAATTTCAATATTAATTCACATGTCAAACCGGCAGTTTCTCATAACGAAAATCCTGATGGAATAAATGACTCCTTTGTCTGCATTTTCTGATTCACAATCAGAAGCATGAGTCAATCCGATAAATTACTATAATTCAAGAACATTTCATGAAGGAGCATGTTTCAAATTTAAATTTGTTCATACTTTTTCAGTACAACGTATTATACTTAATCTCAAATTAAACGCATCCAGTACCGATGGCTGCACTGCCCTCTATACGTACATGTATTTTTCACAAAACCAATCCCAACTCTGTGGTTGGACGAAAAGGTGTCGCATATTCTGACTCTGCATTTTTCAATTTATTAATAATTTGTTAAAAGGCAATTCCAACAGGATTGCCGTTTCATGGTTGCACATATTAACGCGATAAATTAATGATACTCTCTAGACATAACTCGATAGGGGTACTGAGCGCGAGTCCGTATCTCTTACTATAATGTAAATAATTTTGCAGAACAAGGTTTACTGAATATATAAAACAATCACAGATCAAATAACATAGATACAATAATCACATATTAAATTATATAAGTAAAGCAAGTTCTGAGTGTTGACAATGTAATGTACTATATATAGTAAGTTGAGTATTGACGTAAAATAAAAGGGCCAAAATATAATAACGAATTTGGTGTAACTTTGTTCTCTCCCTATTGAAGAAAGTAGTTGGTATAGTCAGAAACTCTGGAATTTATTAATCAGGTTGCAAATGTTAAACTCCAGGAAACTGAATTCAAGTCCTCTCCACGTGAATTTCGACGTTGTCTCCTGCTTGAATTTTCTAATAGTCTTATTTATTTTGTCAGATCTACTCAAGATGATAACTTACTTAAACTATTCAGGATTTTGAATATTATTGCAGTTTATATGCATATTATATTAAGTTTGTATTGCTCTTTCCAATTGTTAATAAGTATATTTAGTTTCATAATTTTGAGTAAAATGGAGATGAACGTTATTATAAAATAGGAAGTAATCCCTCAGCATATAAAAACACAATGCAATTTGGATTTAATTTATTTGTCGAGCGGCTGGGAGCATGGATGAATAAATTACTATGTTTGCTGGAATAATGGTGTCTGCTGTACGAGAAAATAATTTGTACAACCTGCCCTGTGCAACCCGTTTAATAACTGTCAACAACAACGTTGCTCAATTCCTTCCCGGACTGACACTCATCATAATGGCTACTTAATTCGAGCAAATAATCACAATTACAAAAAGACGTGATGAATCGATCTCTGACTCCCTCACTTTTGTTAGCGCTATTTTACACGCCCGGACACTTCTGCCAGTCAAATCTATGATTGTAGGAACATAAAATATAATGGAAACGATTTGGAAACAGCTATGACGTTAAATTAAACTCTACGTTGCTTTAAAATTTCATTCAAATGATCTTCGTAATCGTAATGTGTTTTACAACTTTTCACACCTTTCAAGTTCACTTAATAATAATAATAATAATGTAGAACCAGGTTAGACAGTTACAACACGTGTATTGGTTAAAGACAGATCTCATCAGTGGAGCGAGCCAGACGATGAAATCACTGGCAGAGATATAAATACTTTAGGAAGTGTTCGAAGAAACTATATTAGTATGATAGAATTAGCTAAGAATGTCGGTAATTTTTGAATAACTCTGAGTTTGGAGGAAGAAATTGCGTTATGTAGATAATTGTGATACAAATTGAAGGAACTAAAATCGAACACTTTTTAATCGTCGCAACAGGTCTAAAAAAATGGAAAACATGGCCAAAACCGGTTTTTCGCGTCGGACATCGTCGGATTGAGTTAAAAAGAGAAAAGCTTTTGATAAGCTTATGCCCCGTAAAAAGACGGAAAAAATGAGTTGTGGGTGAACCCGATTGAACCAGCGGTGACCCCGCAAATTGCAAAAAACCGTCGATTTTGCTCGAAATTTCAAATATTCATAACTCTTGTTATGAAGATTAAGAACTGAACTTTTGAAGATTAAGAACTGAAATTTTGTTAGATTGTATCTTTTGTGGCCACCAAGTACCAGATCAAATTTCAGCAAGATCGAATGTACACTTTCTGCAAACCGCAGCTTAATGCAAAAAAAAAGCACTTTTGTAAAATGGCCCTAAAAAAGTTGTGGTGCGGTTACGCGCTATTTTTTGTAGAGGATCATCATTTTCAATAGTTGTTGAACAATTTACCAAATTTTCAACCTCTTATCTTCCGTAAAAATTCCTAAAACAATTATTTTAAATAATGGTATTTCGTGCGCTTGGCTGTGTGGCGCGCGTGGAAGGGAGAGCCGCCGCGCTAGCCAACGCACACTCAATCGCAGCTCGGCTAACAGGCGTTTTCGAGCGTATGCGTTCAAAATGCAAACGCTCGTAAAAAACAACAATATCTCGGGAACCCTTGCTCGAAAATAGATGTTTTCTTCTTTAATCCGTACTACCATCCAATAATATTAAGATTACGCGTATTTTCAAACTTCTAGTAATGTCGGAAGTACTCTAAAAAAATACATTGCGCTATTCGATCTATTCATTATTACTATCTATTCACCATTTTCGAATCTGTATAGTATTTTAAAATATTTTTTATTGTAATATATCAGATAACGATAAAAAGTAATACAAAAAGTTTGAAAAGTTACATTGATAAAACGTATTTAGTACATATTGTACTGAAAAATTGAATGCAAGTAGTAATAAACCAAATTGCTCTTACTTATAGTATGTAGAAATTACAAAATATTCTGTTATTCACTTCAGTTTTCGAGATATTGTTGTTTTTTACGAACGTTTGCATTTTGAACCCATACGCACGAAAACGCCGGATAGCCGTGTGCGGTACAGTGTGCGTTGGCTAGCGCGGCGGCTCTCCCTTCCACACGCTCCACACAGCCAAACGCACGAGATACAATTATTTAGAATAGTTGTTTTAGCAACTTTTACAGAATACAAGAGGTTGAAAATTAATTAAGTTGTTCATTAACTATTGAAGAAGATGATCATATGAAAAAAATAGCGCGTTACGGTACCACAACTTTTTTAGGGCTATTTTTCAAAAGTGCTTTATTTTGCATTAAGCTGCGGTTTGCAAAAAGTATGAATTCGATCTTGCTGAAATTTTGTATAATATTTGGTGGGTACAAAAGCTACAACCTATCAAAATTTTAGCTCTTAATTTTTGAAGGAACAAGAGTTACGTATATTTGAAATTTCGAGCAAAATCGATTGTTTTTTGCAATTTGCGGGGTCACCGCTGGTCCAATCGGGTTCATCGTCGTTCGTCTTTCCACGGCGCATAAGCTTTTCGAAAGTTTCTTCCTTTTTAACTCAATCCGACGGTGTCCGATGCGAAAAACCAGTTTTGGCCATTTTTACCATTTTTTTTGGACCTGTTGCGACGATTAAAAAGTGTTCGATTTTAGTTCCTTCAATTTGTATCATAATTATCTACTTAAAGCAATTTTCATCTCCGAACTCAGAATTAAAAACTTCAAAAAGCTAATTCTATCACTGGCAAAATAACCCTCAAAAATCGAAAATGAAGCAATTTAGCTACTATTGACCAATTTGAACGTTTTTGGTGTCAAAATGTTCGGGGAAGCACCTCGAACCAGAAGATTCTATTTTGAACCCGCGCTCTTGTTATCCCTATTTGTTAATCAGCAATTGAGTCTTTAATTAATTGTTGATTTGGACCGATAATTAACTAATGTATTTGACAAAAAAATATGGAAGAAAATTGACCGCAAATCGTTACTCGAAAATTTACGAGGTCGCTGATCACGATTCTGTTGTCAGAATCGGAGAATTTTACATATTTAACTGGAAAACTCGACATCTTCATGGAAAATTTGTACAAAAATCTGCATATGTTGCATCACGAGCTTAAAAAAATGCACTTGGGGGGTTTTCGAGGTCGCTAATCACGAATTCATTGTCAGAACTAGAAAATTCGGGAAAACTCGACATTTTCATGGAAAATGACTACCAAATTCTGCAAACGGTGCATTACTAGCATAAAAAAGATCACTCGTGGGTTTTCGAGGTCGCTGATCACGAATCCGTTGCCAGAATCGGGAAATTCTACTTTATTGACCGGAAAACTTGACATTTCCATGGGAAATCACAACCAGATACGTTGTAGATACGTTCCTGAACATACCCACCTATACGATCTCTGCTCCCTTGAAAAAATTGTTCCTTTTCGGTCACGGGAATTAATTTTTTTTTCGTTACACTACTATTTTTTATTTGAATTATTAAAAGGCGCTCTTCTAGTACTTATTTGATACTAGCTGGAGCGATTATTATTCAAGAAATAACAATAGATTGATTGAGTGATACAAATATTGTAGGTATGTTGGATCTTAGATATGACTGAAAATTAATTAAAACTCTTTTTCTTTGACGTATCGATAATAGTTTATTATCTTCATCAAAAATTGTCAATTAGTGCTTCCATGTGATTTAGAAAAGAATAGATAGTTCCGAATAATGAAATGCGTCTGTAGCCGACTTGTGTCTTTAAGATTCAATTAAAACTGCAGAAAACATTCGATCGGTTATGTGTGAAAGAGGAATGTATGGCCAATTTATCAATTTGAGATGGATTGAATCAATTTAACCATTATTTTAAAATTATACAATTCTAAATATCTATGATTATCTTACGAATTGGTTATTCTATGATTAACACTCCATTCCTATTAATAACAACTATTCAAGTTCAAGATAATTCTATGGAATTCAACCTCAAATCTGTTACTCATATGTTAGATAACACGTTATCTTTTTTAGGTTGAATTTTGTGACAATGGAAAGTGGTACTTCAAAATAATAAAATTTTGTTAAGTTTGAATTAGATTATTGGAAGACTAGAATCTATCTTACCCCTTTCTGAAGGGTTGAAAATTAAAGAAAAAGCATAACTGCCAAAGTATACATTGAATCGATTCGAAACTTTTACAGTAAATTCGAGATAAATTAAAGCTGGTTTCACTAAAGATTTCAACAAAATCGTTCAATAACAAGAACAATAACAATAATAAAAGAAAACCTAAACTTTTATTGAATCTCAACAGTTTATCTTATGTATATTGGCCTTGAGGTCTAAAGGGGTAGGAATAAATCTGGTTCGATTCCCAAAAGCGGAAAAATTTCTTTTGTACATTCACTTGAACGCATCATTATTTAGTTGTGTAAGCATAATGAAATAAATAATCCATCTCACTATCTTCACACAAATGCAAAGAGTATATTATAGAATGTGAAACAATCATATAAAAATAAGTAGCCAAATTGAATGATGCGAAAACTAACTTTCCTACGCACACTATCTATTCTCCAAGCAACACTATATCTAGTTTAAGTGCTACTCATAAATCATATTTTCTGAATGAATAGAGAATAAATCCCATTCACACAAGTGCTAATTGCGTACTCATTGATACACGTGAAAGTAATTTTTTTTTTAAGCCAATCACCGATATAGCGAATTTCCAATAATAGAAAGCAAAATAATATAGAGGAGTTAATAGGTTTGAGCACATTTCATTCAAATGGGTTAGACGCATCAGGGAAAATTTCTTGTTTCGCGATAGTCCATCTCAGATTTCATAATAACCACCGGCCAGAATTGCACCCCTCCGACTGTGAAGCAAGTCGAGCAGTTTTGGAAATTAGTGTACGAGTCACCGCGTCCAATTCACCCAGAAACTCCAGCCCTAGCACTCTTCAAAGCGTTTTGCGGTGAACACCAACTTTCGCAAGCAGAAGTGTGTGAGGTAATCAGCGAGGATGAGGTACCAAAAGTTTTGTTGTTCCCGGCCCTGACGGCATAAATATATGGTGGTGGAGGGAATTTCCCTACATTCACCGCCGTCTTTGACTATTGCCTTCGAGACAAGCGTGCTTCATCCAAAGAAGGGAGTTTAGTCAGTCAACAACTGCTACACGTTATTTACACGTATCTTGTATACTAAGTTGTTGTAATCAATTGGTTTGGTGATTCAGCGAGCAGCGTGGGGCAGAGAAATCATGGAGGATTGCCAGGAGAATCCAGTCAGGGCTCCATATCTTACAAGCGCGAACTTTCCATGGCCTGGATAGACTACCGCAAGGAATTTGATTCTACATCAAATGAGCTATTATCATACTCACTCCAATGCTTTGCGGTACCAACCTCACTAGTGATATGCATAGAACATCTTTTGCCACTCTAGGAGACTCGTTTTGCCATCACATAAGGCACACGACGAGGATTGACAGAATCGGTAACATTCCAGAGAAGTGTTTTCCAAGGAAACTCTTTGAGTCGCCTCTTGTTCAACATCTCACTGCTGTCATCCTCCATTGCGTTAAGATGGCCTCGTGGATATAATTCTGGACCACCGAACGGCCGGAGGCATCAGATCACCTGTTTATTTTACATGGATATCTGGAACTGTATGCCTCTGGGGAAAGAATCTTCATCAGGCTCTCAACATTGTTCAGAATATGTAGTCATAAAGTTAGAATTGGACAAGTGCGCAGTGTCTCGTCTGAGGAGAGGACAGTCTCAGGAAGTTCACGAGAATATGCAGCTTGCCGACGGAAGCATCTCTAAATACCTTGATGCTGAAGGGAAATTTCGATACCTGGGAATTGAACAGCACCTTAATTATGACTCTTTTTTGGTGAAGATTTGGTCGTTTGTACTTTCGAGTGAGGACAAGGTGTCTGTAACAAACATACTTGCCGTTCCAATCCTGCTCTACTCTTTTGGAGTGGTGGAATGGATCGTTGATGAGCTGAAGAGACTCGGCGGAGACACTCGGAAAATGATGCATATCAATCACAGTTTGCACCGGGAATGTAAGGAACTCCATAGTCTGGAGGGTCTGTTTCGAAGTGTAGAAGTCACAATTTGACAGAAATGGAGGAACTTATCGTTAAGGCAGCACAAAAAGCTGCGGAAGCATGATTTTATGCTCCCGCCTATACACGGTGTTTTCTACAGAAACATCGAAAGGTTCGGCTTGACAACCAGGCTACCTGAAGTCAGCAACTACAGATGGATGAAAAAACGTTATTTTGTTCGCCATTAACATAATGAATCAAGGAGATACTTGTTACCACACCACCCATAGATCGCACTGAAAAAAAGATAATGTGAGTAATGTGAGTGCAATGGAAATATCTAGGCCCTACGGAGTATTAGTCCAAAATGTTTGAAAGTTGGAGCTGGTTGCACCTATTGCACTATCGTAGAGTAACTCGTAACTACATAATTGTTCTCAAACTCGATTTCAATAAATCTCATATCTTTAACAATTGGAAAGGTGATCTTAACAGGGAAAACTTAGTTCGATAAGAGCTATGAAAAGTAATGAGTCGACGTATTCCATTATGGAAGTTTCCTTATTTCTATCACTTCAAATTACAGTATCTTATCTACAAACCGGAGAAAATGTCTGACACAATCTATCTTTCATTGGAAGTTAAGACAACATTGAACTCTATTGTAACCTTCAACATAGGAACAGTTTCAAGCGTACAAGCGGAGAATTTGTGGTGCATCCAACTTAGAAGAATTTGAGTCTGCATTTTTATTCACTATTCAGGAATTGGGCTCCTGGTATATAGAGTAGGCCTAGATAGTGATGAAACGGTTGGTGATGATTTATTTGAATGGATAGCCATTTTACTCTGCATGGAATAGATAACTGTTACTAGTGACAATTGCTACTTAGTTGAGAATAATTCAAGCATTCTTAGTTGATCGCAGAATACATCAGGGACTGAAATTAATTGATTGAATACCTAAGCGTCGTAACCGTTAATTCAGAGACTCATAAAGTAAATTAGTAATATTATAGTGTATTCAGCTTCTAATAGTATACTTATGTCCTGTAATTTCTTGGTCACTCATAACTTACTGTGTAATTGTTTGAACATTAAAGTTTAACTGTCGAATCTGCAGTCACGTTCCGTGATAAAATTAGAGATAATATACATAGGGAAAATAATGTTGATTTATTTCCTTTATCAACAAAATATATTTATGTTGTAACTCTTTTCTATGGAGAAATGATTGAAAATCTTTCCTATTTAAAAGTTCATTGACTCATGTTTGGACCTGTTTGAATACTTCCGGCTGCAAAAAGGATATAGCTCCTCAGCTCTTTTTCAATGCTGTACTTTAACAAAGTTATGTAAAAGTGTGTAATTTGAAATCATCACGTATTCTTCAATGAACAACTACATAGATTCAACAGAATAATTAAACACAGATTTAAAAAACAGACAGTTTCATCAACTCCTGAAAATTTAATAACAATAGAGAAATCTCTTTTTTGCACCGGACCCTTCTATTGAGATGATTTCATAGAAGTTGGAGATTGAATTTTCGAAACGTCAATCTCTGTAATTGACATTTTTTGCAATTGTCTCACTCCATTCATTCCGTTTTATTTGTTTCTATCTGCTCAAGGAATAAATCAATCCTAGAATGTCTTAGCAGAGAAACTAATTATTTCTTTCATTTCTGATATTGTAGCTTCATTCCCAATTTTTCTAGGGACTATAAACAAAAACTTATCAAATATAGCTACAAAAAATAGGTGGTCGCTTGGGGAATAGATGAGTTTTCGTGGCAAAGTTACTCTTCTCAAATCATTTGATTTGGTTAGTGATTTTTATATAATTGTTCCCTTCATTATATTTGCACAACTAAATATTATTCAAATTAATAATGTTCTAATACTGTACAAAAACAAGTTTTCTGTTTCTGGGAATCAAATTCTTGTTTCAATCTGATGCTTTGTAAGTTAGACCTTTTTTTAATTTTCTACCCTTCAAAAAAGGGTGTGTTGATCACACGATTCCACTGAGAAGCAAAAATCGTCACAATACAGCAAAATATTTTTTGTCAAAATTTGACCTTCCGTTCTGGAGTTATAGTGTAGAAAAGCTTTTCAAGAGATAAATTCTGACCGACAGACGGATTGTTCCAAAGTTGCTCAATGTTTTTGAAAAATACTATGGTGCAGGAATTTTTGCTCTAGCACTTTTTTTCACGATTCTAGAAAAAGCTTGAGTGAACGCATTAAACTCTCCGAACTTTGTCGGAATGGCCTCTCCCACCAACACCCTGCCCAAAAGCAATCTGCCATAAACTCTTTGGTCCACAGAGCTGTACACTTATTCAAACCCAAATCAGAATTAAAACATCTTTCAAATAATGTCTCGCATCATAACATTCAGAAAGCCAAGAAGAAATACAGTTCACCTAAAATTTCAAATCAACCTGAGCCAAAAACTCCACTTGCTTCATCCACTGCCTATCTTCCATATATTGAAAATATAACAGATCGAATTTTCAAAATCCTTAAAAACGTAATATTTTTACTCGGTCTTTCACACTTCCAAAACTATCTCAGTCTTACAAACCTATTAAAGATCTCTTTTTTCCTCTTCATTTAGAATTTTAGAAGGTGCTCATATCATTCCCTTTTCTTGTGGTAGGTCTACATTGGCTATTAGGTTCTATAGTAGCTACTCGTGTGAAAGAACATGAGCGCTGTACAATGATTCGCGACACCAATAGATCTGCACTTGCGGAACACAAGTTTGACACAAATCATCAAATCCTTTTCGAAAATACTAAAATCCTAGCCCGAGCCCCAAATTCCTATCATCGAAAAATCCTTGAAGCGATAGAAATCCTAGAACATCCGAATAATCCAAGCCATGACTCAGGATATTACCTTCCCAATATTTGGAAACACATCCTCGCACATCGCACTTCGCACATGATCACACAACGGCAGGGTCAGGTACCAGAACGGAGTTAGATATCAGAATAAAGGCAGGGAACTGTGTATCGTGAAGTTTTTCCTTTACAATAAATATCGCTACAGAATCAGTTTCAGTTAAAGCCTCAAGCCTGCCCAGAAGATGCCACCTGTAATTGTTGGCGGAACGTCGGCATCAAGTCGTGCTATTGCGACGACGCAGAATTCACTCGAAAACCAAGAATTTCTTGTTAGATTCAGACTAGTACAGATGTATAGAGTTACTGAATGCGTGCTGTATACCATTCCACTGGAAGGTAGAAAAGGCCCTAGTGGCTGAGGTGTTGCGGATGAAAAGAACCAGCATTCAAGGCATAAATAAAATTATTTGTGTCTAAAATAGTATTTGGCTAAAAACGTATACATTTTATATTAGATTGAACTGCTCCGGGTGCAATCAACACTAGCTACGCCACTTGCTCTACCTCAGAGTCATCACGGAGAAAAATGAAAGGATTCTTCATATAGATAACATAACGAATTAGATTTGGAAAATATCTTATCCTTACGAAGATTATATTGATGGCAAGCTAGAGAAGTTATTACTGCGAATAATAGTATATGTTAATATCAAATTCCAAGTATTTATTTATGGTTCCCAGTGAAATTTATAACATTGCCATTGAAGTTTCTCACTTCGTGTAAGGTTTTAGTAGAGAATCGAGTAGTCAGAATCAATTTTACAGAGCAAAAGTTAAACATGAACTCTTCTACATATTTATGCGTACAACATGGATCTATGAATCAAACAGTTGAATGTATAAACTTGATATATCCCATATTGCGGTTCGGAGGCGGATTAGATATGCACATTTAAATACGTATTGGGATAATAAAATTCCGCTTGATATATTCTTCTTTTTGCGAATGGGTTATGTGAAAGGGATTCGTGTTATTATACTCTCAGCGTTAGAGTGAGTTACACATTCATTGGTTCAAAAATGACGAGACCGTATGAATTCTGGAGTACCTACGCTATCCTGAACTTCTAGGATAGGGTCGATTTCATGAAATTGTTATGCTACTGCTATGAATTGTTGCAGATGATCGAGCTGCTATTGTTCAATATCCAACATGGGAAATAGTCTCCGGTCACAATTACATCGAACAAACTAGAAATTTGTTGCCGTTTGGAGAATAGATAAATATAGTCCAGTAGGACTATTTCTTAAAATCGACGATTTTGGAAATTTCATTAATCATTTTTCTAAGGTGGATATTATTATGCAAATCGGTCGTCTAAAACCGATAGTGACATCATTTTTGGGCCAAACTCCATGATTCATGCCAAAACCTCACTTTTTATGTAAAAAAAACGAAATAAGGGATCCAAAATCGTCGTTTTTGAAGTTATCGACTTAGATTTTTGGTGGTGATAGACAACATCAGAGTACGAAATTGGTTGCAAAAAATCCTCCCCCCTCTCCAGTCATGGGGTATAAGCAAAAGTGATTATTTTTGGAAGATTATGGACTACAGCACGTCAAGAACCACATTTTAGTTCTAGAATATAACTTAATTTTTTTAATTTGATATCTTCAATAAGTGGCGCGCAAATCGCACTTTCATTTTTGGAATTCAGAACCTTCTGCAGTCTTTCAGGTTAGTCTGAACGACTTTTAATTGGACTCATTCACTTTGGGGGACCTTGCTCTATACTACCTATATGGTGAAGGAAAATTTTTTTCGATGTTTTTTCTCAGAGCGGCCGTTTTAGGTTAGGATGGAAATTTGAACTCGAGTATTTCGATTCTGTACTAACAAAGTTCAATAGCTCCGTTGTTTTTGCTTCCATCGCATAACTTGTAAGAACAACAAATATTCAAAATATGTTGAGTACCTATATTTTGGCTTTCCATTTTTCATTATATTACCAGGGAATTTTAGAGAACAACGAAAGGTAATTATAATAAAAAATAAAATTAATTAAACGGTAATTTAAATTAAATTGAGTAAAATGAAAAGAATGTATAAAAACAAAATAAATAATATTTTTGCTAATTAAAAATGTTGGATAAGTGGGATGGGGTAGGGTGAATAAAACTGGGTACTATGATAAATTGTGTGAAAGTTCGTGCTAAAAATTGGACAATTACCTATCCAAAGTATAAAAGAACCGGCACCCCAGAAGCTCATGGAACTTATTTCATGTTCATGTAAGAGTAAATGCACTGGTTGGTGTTCATGTAGAAACGTAGGAATAAAATGTTCCTTTTTATGTAAAATATTGCGACGGGGAAAATTGTAATAATTGCGATCAACCTTAGTCAGTATTGTTGTTGATGATGATGATGATGCGACTGGTCAAATTATCAGAGTCTGATAATGAAGTAATAAATGAGTTAGACGAAGAAATATGTAACAAGCATATTGTAATAATCCGACGGATTATTACTTTTTGGGGGCCTTTAAATAATTTGATTTAATTCAAGTTGAAAGTTTTATGAATTATTATATCTAGAAATAAACATACGATATGTTAGATATGTCTATAGGCGACTGTAATCTGAAGCCCCCTTTCCTGTAACATTGACTTCATGCTTAGCAAGCGTAGTACAGTATGCGGTCAACGGTACTTGTTTTTCCCTGAGTCAGGAGGAGTCCACGTGGATTTGAGATGAGCTGTCATTTACGAGTCTTCCGCCTAGCTAGATTTATATTGGCTGTATTTATAACTTATGAGTGGGCCCTGTTCCCGGTATTCTAAGTTGAACATATTTTCTAAGCTTTGAGCGTGGGGTGGCTCCAGTTTCAATGGTTTCATAAAAACTAATTACTTTGAGGAAAAAAGATAGTTTTTCACCACCTACTCGAGAGTTCTACACCACCTACTCGGCGGTAAGTCCAGCCAGCTTTATGTCCACAGGGATCCGCCAATAAGTCAAGTCATGTATAAACTTAATCCAAGTTAATTTTTTTTTCCAAAGATTATGTTTTTTCCAAATCAATTAATATCATGTTGTCAAGATTAAAACAAATTAAATTCAAGAAATTTATAGAGATTAAATTAATTTATCGAATTGTGTTCATTGCAACAAGGGCTATGTATTCCTGGGGCTGAAGCAGCGCTGGACTTGTGCGTGTCTTCCGCGTTTCGCGTATAGTGTTGTTCCTTTGAAAAAAATCATTTTCTTTGTGCCTATTCCCTATCATACCAAATTTAATCCGACCTAGGAATCGAGTGTTTAAATTCTTGTGCCTTATTTCTACAAGGGGTTCGAGAGGGAATTGTGATATTAGACCAACAGGGTGAGTGCATTTTGATTGCCAAAGAACAACTGTTATGTTGACTTCAACCTCTGAATCGGCGATATGATATATTGTGGTTATTTAGCCTTCGGATCAAGCACCGCCCGCCACTGTTTATTTTGTTAATATATATTTTCCTGCCATTCAGGCTAGGTAACAATCAATCGTGATTCCGCTTATCGGAGATCACTTAGGGGATATGATCGAGTATCAGGTCGTTAGGCTTACCCCAGGTTACCAGAAAGAGAGGAATCCTTCAATTTCAAATATTATCTATAAATCATCGACGTGATCGAGCGCGAAATCGATCACTGTTCCGTGTTTGCTAATTAGCTTGCACTGATTCCAATTCTCTTAAGAGAACCGGAGCAGGAACTCGCTCGCTGGCGAAAGGGGTAGAACTAGCGACATTGATAACGGTTTCCCAGGTTCCCATTTAGGGTGAACCTGAATTAAACGTTTTTTCAAATTATGCTACAATCATTCCCATTTCTAAATTTTGTAGTAATTTTATATTCGTTTGTTGTGTTGTAATGTATCAAATCTTGTTAACTTTTATTCAATATATATTTATCATTTAATTTGATTAACGAGTTTAACTGGTAATTCCTAATCACCTCTCAGCGAAATCGACCTTCGAAATTTACGCTTGTAAATAGATATAAAGATGTAATTGTACGAGGTGGTCCCTTGGAAGGGATCGCGGCATCTTAGTTAAAAACAGATTCTAGGTGGGTTGAAATATACACCTGGTGGTGGCAGCTTAACAGAACCTTAAGGGTACACAGATCAACTAAGATATTTGATACCCGAGCAGGTTCCAACAAACAAATCTCAATTCATTAAACACGTCGATGAGGTATTAACGCTACCTGAAATGATACCCAGTCGACTGTTACAAGTACAAGTGTTACAAGCAGGCTTTCAAACCTATTTACTTTTCTGGAACAATTAAATCTGAAGCTCAGATTTTAGAACATACGCTCGGCTCACCGTTACAATATCACAAGTGCAATATCGAATTGTGATGGCGAGGAAGATGAAAATATTTATACAAAATTTGATACGCTGCGATGAAATGTAAATCTGATGTATTCTTGTAAAACTATCATTTACCCTACCTGTTCTCATTTATCCATCAATTTTAATTCCAAGAATATTATTCATTATGTTTTTTATATATCTTTTTTATTACACTTAATTTAATTTAAATTACCTTTTATTTTATTTTATTCTATTATTCCAACTACCTTTTGTTGATTTGTATATCCGATGCATTGAGTTTTCCGAAATTTCCAGGTAAAATTATGAAAAATGGAAAACAGAAGCATATTCAAAATATTATTTGTTTCTACAAGTTTAGCGATAAAACCAAAAACAACGGAGTCATTGCACTTTGTTCGATTAAAATTCAATTTTAGCAATCAACTAACCCACACTCTTTTCAATATTCCTTTACAAATTGTGGTGGATATTTTGACTAAATCGCAAAAACACCCACTTCTTATGAGAGCAGTGATCCTGACGTTGAAACTTAAGGTCCTGTGGGTCTTTCCTCTCATGTGAATCAAGTTTTGGTTTCTAGAAATAAAAGGAGCCCTATGTAGGGCCCAAAGCAAAACAAAACTACCTCTCCGAATCTACTTATCGTACCAAGGTTTGTTTGGTCTGAAATTAAAGGGAAAATTAAATGTATTCGAATGGTCCAAACCGCGACTCAATTCGATAATCGAGATATTCTAGTTCAAATTTCGACCCTAACCTATACCGGCCGCTCGGAGCAAAAATATAGGAGGAAAACATACTACACCATATAGGTAATATAGAATAAAGTTCCCCAAAGTGTATCAGCCCAATCAAAAGTTGTTCAGACAAACCTGAGAGACTGCAGAAGGTTCTGAAGTCAAAAAATGAAACTACGATTTGCGCGCCATCTATTAAAGATCTCAAATTGAAAACATCGAGGTATATTCTAGAGCTAGAGCTTTTCCCCAGAAAAATCAAGAGAAAAAAAAATATTTTGCCTATACCACGTTACTGGAGAGGGGTGGGGATTTTTGTTAACATACGATTTCGTGTTTTTAGTGTTGTTCTACCACTACCAAAAATTTCAATTCCATATTCTCAACGGTGTTGGCTTAAGACTATAATGCGTTTCTTTTAATACAAAAAGTGAGGTTATGGCATGAAGCACAGGGTTTTGCCGAAAAATAATATCCCTATCGATCTTAGATGGCCGATTTGCATAGCAATAGCCACCAAAAATTATATATAAAATTTCCTGACCAAAAGTTACTGCTACTGGACGTATAGTGTGCGTTGCCAAGTTACTCTTCCCAAATCATTTGATTTGATTACTGGTTTTTATATACTTGTTGGACATTCTATAAGATACTATTCGTATTTCATTATATTGACACAAGTAAACAATATTTAAATTGATGATGTTTTCCTGAAAACTGTACAAAGCCTACTGAGTGGGCCAACTGTCCCTACTAACAGTTTTTGTTGTTGTTGTTGAAAGAATTTGTTGAAATTTGAGTAAAAGCAGTTTTAAATTAACATGAATTCACTGTAAATGTTTTGAATCAATTTAATGTATACTTTGGGGGTTACGATTTTTTTAAAATTTTCAATACTTCAGAAAAAGGTGTATTTATTACACGATTTTCCTAAAAACAATCGAGTTCGTCATGGAAAAGCAAACAATGTCAGAATTTGGATATGATAATACCTCCCATTTTTGAGTTACCGTGTAAACAAGCATTTTGTGACAGAAGGATTTCATCAAAGTTGTTTAAAATCGAATGAGAAATACTATGGCGAAGGAATTTTTGCTCTAAGACTTTTTTCAATGATTTTAGAAACATATTGAATAGTTGAAAAATCTTGTCTTCCGGATGGATTCCGCGTCACAATAGCTCGACTTGATGTCGACGTTTCGCCAACCATTTCAGGTGGCATCTTCAGGGCAGGCTTGAGGCTTGAACTGAAACTGGTTCTACTGGTTTCTGTAGCCGTATTCATTGGAGGAAAAATCCTTCATGCTACATAGTCCACTGCCTTTATTCCGGTGGTTAACTTCGTTCCGGCACCTGACCCTGTCGTTGTGCGATCATGTGCGAAGTGGAATTTTCGAGGATGGGTTTCCAAATGTTGGAAAGGTAATATCCTGAGTCACGGTTCAGATTATTAGGACGTCGGCATCAAGTCGAGCTATTGTGACGCGGAATCCATCCGTAATACAAGATTTTTCAAGATTAGCTGTCCGCGGAAGTCTACTATCCAAGATATCCAACCTCTACGGAGAGGAAATCAAGAAGAGATCCAGAACCCTGGGAAATCTTCGTACCAAACTGGTGAGTTTGTTTTGTCCTCTTACTTTTCTTTGTCGTTGTCGTGATCATAATTTGATTCCCAATTTCCTTAAAATATCCCATCCCATAAATTCACATTCATCCAAAAACATGTTTAAATGCACTAGTTCAGCTTTGATTCGGGAACGAATCAAGTATACTAGACGCGAGATCAATTTCATCAATATAACCCTCTTTGGCCTCCACCTTGAACTTTCAAATACCCTTTCAGCATCCGATTGGTTATTTCTCGACCGAATTACCTATGATTAAGCCGATCAAATTCGTACCCTCAATTCCAAACGTCATATTCAAAAATTCAATAAGCTTCTGCCTCCCAACGCCCTCAGCACCAACCTTCAAGCCCAATCCCTCTTGTGAATACTGTGGTTAATTTATCTTCACATACCCTTACTGAAGCTGAACAATCGGCTCTATCTGAAGGTCCTAATTTTGTTTTCTCCCCCAAAAATATTCCTACGACATCCATTATTTCTGCTGTAGAAGCATCCCTACATAAAGTTCCCCATCTAGCAGCAGATGAAATTCGTTTCGAAACTGCTAAAATTCTTCGTCATTCCAAGATTCCTAAATCAAATTGCCCTAAACCTTCAATTCAAGCTCTCAATTCACCCAAATCAAATCCTGATTGGCTATTTTGAGGGCTGATAAAGGAAACTCCACTGTTGTCATGAATCGTTCAGATTATGATAACAAAATCCTGTAACATCTGCAAACTAATTCCTATAAGCTCCCACCAAAAGATCCCACCTCCTCTATAGAACGTTCAATTTCACAAATTATTCGTCATTCTTCCCTTCCAGATTCAGATAAGAAATTTCTTATCCCCCATTGTTCAAAATGTCCCCGTTCATATGGTTTGCCTAAAATTCATAAGCCCTCAGTTCCCCTGAGACCAATTGTCAGCACTATCGAATCTGTCATCTATTCTCAAACCCCTTGTAGGTGATTCCAATACTGTTATCCTAAATTCCTTCCATTTCGTTGAAAAACTTCAAACGTTGAAAGTTGACCCATGCGATTTGCTCGTCAGCTTCGACGTCGAATCACTGTTTACCAAGTTCCCATTCCAGACACCCTTTCCATAATTTCTCAATTGTTACCTGCCAAAAACATTTCAACGGACTTACTACCGTTAATTGATTTTTGTCTATCCTCCACATATTTTCTATACGACGGCAAGTTCTTCGAGCAGTCCTCGGGAGCTGCCATGGGTTCCCCACTTTCTCCGATCATAGCTAATATCTTCAGAGAAGCTTTTGAACAAGATGCCATTGACTCATCTGTTCTTAAGCCGAAATGTTGGTTTCAATATGTCGACGATACTTTCGTTATTTGGCAACATGGTCGCGAAAAGCTTGTTCCCTTCCTCAATTATTTAAATTCATTACATCCCAATATCCTTTTCACCATGGAAGTCGAATCGCAAGGCTCACTACCGTTCCTGGATGTATTGGTTAGTCGACAGACTGACGGTATTTTAGGACATTCTGTGTATCGGAAACCCACCCATACCGAAAGATACCACAATGGTCTTTCCCACAAATACCCTGCCCAAAAGCAATCTGTCATAAACTCTCTGGTCCACAGAGCTGTCAACCTATCTCAGCCTCAATCCTTGAAATCAGACTTAAAACATCTTTCATCTGCCTTATTATCAAACAATTTCTGCCATTACAACATTCAAAAAGCCATAAAGAAATACACTTCACCTAAAATTTTAAATCGACCTGAGCCAGAAACCCCCCCGCCTGCTTTATCCACGGCCTATCTTCCATATATAACAGATCGAATTTCCAAAATCCTCAAAAATCATAATATTTCTACCCGTTTTTCCACACTTCCAAAATTATCTCAGTCTTACAAACCTGTCAAAGATCCCCTTCCTCCTCTCCACTTAGAAGGTGTTTATAGAATTCCCTGTTCTTGCGGTAAAGTCAACATTGGTGAAACGGGTCGTACAGTAGCTACTTGTGTGAAAGAACATGAGCGCTGTACAAGGCTTCGTGACACTAGTAGATCTGCACTTGTGGAACACAAGTTTGACACAAATCATCAAATCCTTTTTGAAGATACTAAAATCTTAGTCCGAGCCCCAAACTTGAATCCTTGAGGCTATAGAAATTCTAAAACATCCTAATAATCTGAACCGTGACTCAGGATATTACCCTCCCAACATTTGGAAACCCATCCTCGAAAATTCCACTTCGCACATGATCGCACAACGACAGGGTCAGGTGCCGGAACGAAGTTAACCACCGGAATAAAGGCAGTGAACTATGTAGCGTGAAGGATTTTTTCTCCAATAAATACGGCTACAGAAGCCAATGGAACCAGTTTCAGTTCAAGCCTCAAGCCTGCCCTGAAGATGCCACCTGTAATCGTTGGCGAAACGTCGGCATCAAGTCGAGCTATTGTGACGCGGAATCCATCCGGAAGACAAGATTTTTCAAGATTAGTTGTCCGCGGAAGTCTACTATCCAAGATATATTGAATAGTTGTTATGCAATCTTCGTACTTAGTCTGCGAATATTGTAATAATAATAAAAACGAAATTTGTCTCCGAAACTAATCAAGGAATCTCTTCCTCAACTAGAGATTCACTTATGCACATTTTGAATCTATCTATATTTGATAACATGTCATGACTGACTGATTCATCACGAAATCTCTATAAAGCCGATCTACTTGGTGGTAGGCTTCTTATATGACGTAGGCACCCGCTGAGAACGGATTTTCCGAAATTCAACACCCGAGCGGGTGAAAAGGAAAATATATTGACGTTATTGAGACAGCCCATTTATAACGTAACATTCGTTTACATGACAGAAGCTCATAGATCGCACAGACAATCCGCGAGAGACCACCGATAACCCCATTATAAAACAGGTAACGTTTGCAGAACAGAAAACAGTTACATTAACAACAGGGATGGCGATCTTAATCAAGAAGAAATTGGTGTTTGTAATTTGAATTGAATAAATAAATCCACTAAGCTCAATGTTCAACTATGCTATTATTGAGTTACAATAGAAAAGTGTATTATGTTTAAAAACACAAAATATAATATAATTTTACTTATTTCTCATTCGGTAGTCTACTATTGATGTTGATAATATTTTAAATTTTCAAACATGTTAATAAATACTAACAAATTCCAATCCGCTAATTCCAATGAATCCAAAGTAAATGAAAGAGTTGAAACTCTGTTTAATTCTAATATTTATCACATGTCAAAGTTAATATCGTCTAGGCGCCATTGAGACTAAAAAATACTGTCGTATGCTACTAATCTTCTTAAAGCCTCCTGTTGATGACGTCACACTGACTTTTGTACTAGGCGTTCAGGCCTTCTACTATAAAGAGATTGGCATGATACGTTTCACACATTCCCCAGAATGATTCCTCGATCATTACACTGTTAAATTTAAAATAAAGATGTTGACAGTATCCCTGGTTAAAATGAAGTTGGTTAAAATATTTACAACTCATATTCGACACACAGATGATTTATATGTCTCACAGAATTTTGAACTCACTGACAATTCTTATTACACAAAAACAGATAGGATATAATATAATATTGATTCACTCACCACTAGGAGCATATCATTAATATAACTGCATAGTTGGATGGTATCATTTGCTAGGTATTCCTGAGTTCTTATTATCTGTCGAGCGGTAAACATTCTTTGAACAACTCTGTTTGCGGAAATCATGTTTCAATGTGACCGCCACAATATAGAGCGATATTGATGGTCTGAACATTAACCCGATGGCACTATGGTTTATCGTTAGAGGACGGTTCAATGACCAATTCAACTCACAGACCGAATTTTCCCCGGCTGCTAGATCTCGAGATACAGCATCTGCATTTTTTTTTGACTGGAGGTTAACCCTTTCCAAGTTGCGGTTACACGAAGAGCATGCCATTCTTATACACTTCCACCATGTGCCATCATTTTTTATCGTGTCCGTTTATCAGGCCAACCAGTTAAAATTGAACCGAAAATGGACTGCAAGTTAACCCCCCAAACCTGTTCATTGGTATTGGCAATTGTTAACATACCCTATGCCATCAAAAGTTATCGATCCATTTCCGAGTAATTGGCCATTAATTGGACCAAACATGTTTCTTTTTTCCATTTTGTGTATCAAACTTGCGGGTTACAAGGTAACATGATGACACCATGCTGAATAACTTTATTGGAGGTCAAATGAAGATTTAAAATTATTGCCATCACTCTTTGCCTATTTCAACCCCCCGAAACTCCCTAAAATCATCCGGCAAAATAAAAAAAAATTAAAAAGAGCCGTTTCGATTTTAAACCCAGCCAGAGTCCTCAATAATTGACTAATTTATCATAAAATTGGTCATATTATCATATGATTCATATTTATTTGGGGGGTGGTTTCAGAGGGTTTTGGGGGGTTGAAATAGGCAAGGAGTGATAGCAATAATTTTAAATCTTTATTTGATCTCCAATAAAGTTATTTAACATAATGCCATCATGTTATCTTGTAATCCGCAAGTTTTATCCACAAAATGAAAAAAAGAAACATTTTTCGTCCAAATAATGGCCAATTACTCGGAAATGGACCAATAACTTTCGATGGCATAAATTATGTTAACAATTGCCAACACCAATGAACATTTTCCACCAGGTTTGGGGGGGTCAACTTGCAGTCCATTTTCGGCTCAATTTTAACTGGTCGGCCTGATAAATGGACACGATAAAAAATGATGGCACCTGGTGGAAGTGTATAAGAATGACATGCTTTTCAAGTAACCGCAACTAGGAAAGGGTAAACCTCCGGTTAAAAAAAAAATGCGGATGTTGTACCTCGAGATCTAGCAGCCGGGGAAAATTCGGTCTGTGAGATGAATTGATCATTGAACCGTCCTCTAACGATAAACCATAGTGCCATCGGGTTAATGTTCAGACCATCAATATCGGTCTGGCTCCTAGACTTTGTCTAGCACATGATAAATGTTATATTTTTCATCGTACACACTTTTCTATGGTCGCTCGGTGCTGGTATGATATGTGTAACAAGTACTGGAGAGAAGGAGTAGCATATTAGCGGTCATGACATTTTGACTGTTACGGTCTCCGTTTAAAATTCCCGTGTTATGGCTTCTAACAATTAGGTTCATGTGAGAACATATTATATGTTGATATTGTTGGCGCTTGGTTCATCTTCGGCACTATAATTGATTAGACCTAGGTATACTTGATTGAGCCTACTTGTTCATTTCGCTGACATCCGGTATGCAGTCAAAAGACAATTTCCATTGACTACTGGACAACTACGGAAGAATCCACTATATGTTCTCAGGCTCGCCAAGAGTTAATCGATGCCTTCAAAGAATATCTTGTCAACAACCTATGCAGGACAAGAATTACATTAAAGCAGCTGATTCATTACTGAAAGCTAGCAAAATGTTGCGCATACAAACAGGTTGGAATTATCAGTTGGTTTTACAAAAACTGGAACTAGCAGTTGATAGTAGAGTCAACGGTGGAAGTTGCAATGTATATGTTTGTAACGTAGAAGACAATTTCGGGTAATCTTAAAACATGACTTCATTCGAATTCGAGGAACATGTTTCAAAGATAATGAATGGAAAATTGGAGATTGTGGTTTCATATTGAGAAGAACTAATCCCGTTGCGTGTTTGATTAATTCAATAATGCTGGAAAATCCATCACTCTTTTTAGATTTATCGAAATGTTCCAGCAAATGAAAGCTGTTTTCTTCATTGTATTCACATTTGTAAATAATATCAGGGTAAATATATAGCCTCATACATTGTGAAAATAAATCTATACATTCTGTTTGATTGAGTTTCTTATATTTGGCGTGATGAAAACAGCTGCATGATTCACCGAAGACGAAATAATTAATTTTCTGGAATGATAGTGTGTTTATTTTCAAGGTGTTTTACAAACACCGATGTTCCGATAATAAAATAATATGAAATCGCGCAATTTTAACCGCCCAGTACAACCAATAGGGTTAAAATATATAGAAGGTATGTTATGTAAAAGTAAAAGTACATTTATCATTTACATGTAGTCTAATTGTATGACTACAATTTAAATTTATTGTATCTACAATTATCTACTCAGTTTTACTGTTTTCGGAGAGGCTCTTTTCTCTTGTTACCTCTATCACTACATGTAGTGAAGGCCGTTTTTCAAGCATGATAGAACTTCCGATCGCAGTGGCTGTGAACTCAGCTGTCAGTTTGCGCGGTATTATTTTGATATACAAACGCAAAAGTTCGACAAAAGTAAGGATTTCTCTAATAAATTACTACTTTTCTGTATTTTTCTTACTTCAAAGAAAAACTATGGGGCCAGACAGAAAGTTATCAAGAAATCAATCGAATCATAGAAAATCGATTCTCGATTACACTGATGTAAAGTATCGATTCAGAAAAAGATATTCTCGTTGCGAAGATCTTCAGAAAGATTGACTCAAGATCGTCATCCTTAATTGACAGTCACACATAACATAGAAAAATATCCCGGTCAATTTAAATAAGCTTTCACATGACATACAGTATAATTTGATTAGTTCTACTGATTTTACTATTTCTAATCATTTGCATTATGAACGCAATGTCTTTAACCTTGAAGAATGACATTGTGGCGGCAAAACCGATTTCTTTACCTGTTTGTCCAGGTGCTGGATGTTTCTGCGGGCGTAGCTCTCGAACTACAGCTAGTCTTAAATATTTGAAGAAATGCTTCCAGAACAACAGTCTTGTATTGAACTAATCGGGTGTGTATACCTTTTTATAAATGTATAATGCATTCACAAAGAAGATATAGTTCCTGACACGAAATAACTTCATAAAATAGAAGTTAGGGGATCCCTTTGAAACAAGGGAAAAATGTTATCTGGCTCAATTAGCACAGAATCTTTCCTCACGACGAACGTTTCATGAACAATAGTAGTTTCCTCCGGTTACTGAGGTGAATTATTATGAGAACCTTTAACCATAAGCAATTATCATATAATCATCAATGAACGACTCATCCCTCGTTTTTTGTATTGTTGCTTAAACCTTTTTGACCACAATTTTCCTTTGCCCTCTTCAATTCATAAGACAATTATTATGAATTTGAGAATTGATTGATGGTGTAATTCGTAGTCATATCTTGATTTTGTTTTACAAAAGCCTGCCATCGTCTACATTTCACTTCATTTAAATTATACGGGCCTTGATTAAAACTACGGTTTCTGAAAATGAAAATCTACTTGTAAAATGTGTATAGAGATAGAGGATAATTTTTTTTCTTCAAATTATGATTCATGTTATCAAGAAAGGTAGTGAATCTACAGGGTGATTCCTAAGTTGATATTTTTCTTATTTTTTCATATAACTTTTTTCAAATAACATTAAAATGTAAGCGTAGCTTTCTCAAAATATTTGAAAATCATGAGCCATGCCTGTGGAAAAAAGTCGGCTTGCAGTCATGACAGCTAGCATAATGACAGATTGAAGATATTGCTAATTTTTTCGGTTTTGTGTGTGGGAGGTCATATTCAGTAGCTGTAATAGATATCTATCAAACACGAACATTCATAAAGCAGCCAAAGAACGTTTCAACAGAATAATTGTTGATGTAATATGTCGAAACTCACCCAATCTTCCCGACAGGATTTGTATGAAATTGACAGTGGATAAATTTACACATTTAGAAACCCACATTAAAGATCTCCTCACTAAGGTTCCCAGTAGTGATGAGCTGCCCACAGAAGTCTTTAAAATGCTGTAAACAGAGTCGAATCTCATTATTGCGAAAACGAAAACATCACTTTGCGTCAATACATATCCTGTTAAAAGAATAAAAAAGAACATTCCAACGTCTGCTGTATACTAATTCACAACTAACTCATACACTCAGAAATCGCTTTCTGGTATGACATCAGGCAGATAGTAACCAACTAATATTCAAATCACAGCGTCGCACGACTATGAAATCATTTAACCACAGCTATCAAGTAGATTGGAAGGAAAGTTTCAGGACTCCCCTGCCAATGTATTTTCCATTATCTCTCTATCATGAAGGTAAGCATAGGCAAGTATCGAGTCTACCGGATAGTTGAGGTCGCATCTGGATAATCTGCTTCCGTTTGAACCAAACGCTTTCCATGTATAAACCTATTTATATTCCGAGAGTTTGTTGTTAATCCCAATCTAGTTAGTAGTTGTATAACAAAAATAATGAATACGTTCAGGATGAGATTGAAGACTATGGAAACTGTGCTCCTTATATTTTTCTGTCCTACTCTGATGAGTTCTCGTACTTCCATAGTGGTCCGCTTTTAAGGGACGGCTTATCAATTTGGAATAATGATCTATTATTCGGATGTTTGTGGGTTTGTCAAATCCTGAGAAGCCTATGTCCAACCGACTTTTACATATTATGAAAAGAATTCCTTTTTATTATCAAAATTAGTAGAGGCTTTATTGTGAGTTCTAGATTTTTATTTTCATAAGACGTTCCGCTGTTTCTATATCGCACTATTTGAAGCTTTGATAAACGTGAAAAATTAGATGGTTCATTGAGATCACCTACGAATGCTCTGCAATATAATTCATCAATTTAAAATCAGATTGAGGCATTTATCACTTTCCATATTTACACATGCATCATGCAGATTATTTCTTATTAATTCCGGCATTTGCTTATCGTAAATTGCTTCAAATTGAACTGTAAAAGTGGCTTCTATAGAAAGGAGACCGTTATCCAGAGGGTGGGGAAGTATGTGGCCTTATTTACGTACGGTTTGTAAGCAGGTATAAAATAGTTATATTACAGTGCATGAAATAGTTACAGCATCTTTGATGTATACATAAATGAATAAGTAAATGGGTCAAGGAATAAATCAACATTTATTTATTGTAAGTGATTTATTTTACTGAACAAAAACTTTTGAATATCGATAAGCTTTTTACAAATCTCACCCATATCTGTGTTGCTTATTGTGTGAGTTTCAGGTTCATTTTCATTTTCACTGTCAGAGTCTGATTCACCAGTGCGCAATTCATCTATGACTTCTCGGATACTGAAACTGGTGTTTTTAGTCAATACGCATTGATCAATAGATGTCTCTACACTCACTCCATTCATGATGGTTAATGTAGGATAAAGTTGGAACAACTGCAATAATTGTTAACCGCTGAATGCAAACGACTGACGCGATGGTCCTTTTCACGGAATAGTTCTCTGTTCTGCGACTGGTTATACGAGGTGTAATTGCAAGTATTCTTTTTAAGAAATACCGCTATATGTGGATGACGCTATTGGGAGGGTTATGGGTGTTCCTATTTAACTAGAATTAGGAATTCGAAAACTTAACATTTTTGGAGGTGACCACTTCGAAGAGGTGGCCGAAAATAGGGGTTGTGCTCTAGTGTTAAAGGTGAATAATACATGAATTGATAGTGTTACAATAATTTTCCATATCTTATCAATTTGCATTCAATTTTATTATCCTATTAGCCATTTATCATGTTTCATCTAATTTCTGGCAAATTTTTTCGATTGAGCCTGATTTTAAGGGACACTATCTATAGGTGGGTCACATGTCACATATCTAACTACCTAACAATCATACCTTCAATATATTTACTTACTCGTTAGGAGCAACTGCTGATTGCAATAAAATATTATCAACTATCAGAACATCCAAGCCATATCCAAGACAGGTTAGTAAACTTATCCAGCATAGTACACTATAAACGCACATGTATGCAGAACCAGGCATCTTTTCAGCGAAAGCGCTCTACATGCGTGTTGTTCCGCCAGCGTAAAACGTGACAGTCGCCACTGCGCAACAGTTGACTGTCTATGCGGGCCAACAACACTTCTTCAATGACACAATACAATATAGGTAACTAATCGATGGGCTTCTAGAATTCTTCTGAATCCGCCAATTTAGTTGATGACAAATTCTATATTTAATTCAGACATGTTTGAAGAAATAAAAGTGGAAGACCAATCTTAGGAAACTTATTTGGTTTTGTATGTTTTCTTGTTAGGTTTTTTGTACGTTTGAAGAAATCTCCAAGTGTGCTTTACAGATTCATCATTGAAGTCGCCAAACATGTCGTGTATAGTGTGTTTGAGGGGGATCTGAATTCTATGCCCGGTCCTGACTCATTTGGTAGTTTCAGCAGAAAATCATACGGCGTACTTTATCAGGCAAAATCATGTAAATACATAATGAAATTTTGGATACACGTAAATCTGACTAGACCTAACCCCGAGTTCTATTTTTACGACATTTTTATATCATTACATCCTAACATGTTTCAGAATATAGTGGAGTAAATCTGCGTTGACAGATAGTTTTGAATCGGGGAAATTGATCTCATTATAATAATTGTCAGAAGCATCTACTTTCTCCAATTTCATTCAGAGGGACAGATGAGCGCGTTCTTCGTGATGAAGATGGTTGACTATTTTTTTCTTCATTCAAAACTCGCACTGCAGCCTCCATATTTTTACGAACAATATATTGTTCGTAAAATTTCAAATGAAAATCTTTTTCTTTCAAATAAGGTTTTAACAATCTTAATTTCTTGTCGAGTCTCTCGTATCGACTGATCTTACTTATTGTTTTCAGATCATCAAGTTTTACTATGCGTCGGTCACTTAAAATTGGCTGTAGTTCACCAGGACCTAATATACACACATAATCATTTGATTCCATGATTCATAAATTCGAATATTTGTCACAATCACACTAATACACATAGTGATGATATTTATAAATAAATTAGGAGAACTTTTTAATAATGACACCGTTTGTACACGTAGTTCAATAATAACTATAGTGCGAGACACGTTTTGATAGATGGTCTAGCAACACTCATGGATTTCTTTTTTTAATTGAGCGTTATACTCAGGTAAGTATTTAAGATTATTTTTTCTTAGGTAAAAGTGAGGCTACAGATGTTTCACTCATCCGACAGAATGAAATTAAAAAGAAAAACAACCCTTAAAAAGGGTTAAAAAAGTGTTTTTTTGTTAATATGAAGGGGTTCCACTAACTGTTCAGGGTAGAAAACCAAGGATCTTATTTTCTCATCAAAACAAACATTTTCTGTTTTTCCTGTTTACATTTCGGGTAACAAAAAAAATATCGTGAATCCGCTCACCACTGGAAGGGTAAATTTAATTTCATTATTAAAATGAAATTTAAAATATTTTATTGATGAGCCTTGTGAAATATAATCACTGATCGGTAATTCTAGGAGTCAAAACAATTACATACACATGTAATACACATTTCCGCTATGTTTAAAAATAAATAAATAAGATAAAATTCACTATGAATGAGAAACAATCACTCTTATCGACTAAAGATACTGTTAAAGTAGGTACCTACTGCGAACTTTTCAGCTATCGACAGAGTTAACTAAATTAGAATTAGATAATGTTTCCGACAAATCGATTTATAGTCAAGGCAACGAAGCAGAAAAAAAATATAGTAATCTAGAATTTCAAATTTTTTTTTGCATTTTGTATCTAATACCCCATAGATCATTCACGACTATCAAGACCGCGGGGGTCGACCTTCCTACCCCCTCAAAACGGGGTTTCAACCCCCTAGAGGAGCATTCTTATAAAAACAGTCCAAAATTAATGAATTAGGAGCCGAAAATGACCCCTAGTATGTTTTTTGGGTCGCTGATCACGATTCTGCAGTTAGTTTTCTCGGGAAACTCCATCCAGATGGGAAATTTGGAAAATAATATATAATTTATAATTTTGTTGCAAAAATTACCTCTAGTAGGTTTTTTGGTTCGGTGATCAAGATTCCGCTGTTATTTTTCCCAAAAAACTCTTTCCAGATGGGAAATTCGGGAAATTTGAGATTTTCCTGAGACGGTTATGAATAATAAGGTATAATTTGGTTGCAAAAATGACCTCTAGTAGGTTTTTTGGGTCGTTGATCACGATTACGCTGTTGTTTTTCCCAAAAAACTCTCCAGATGGAAAATTCGGGAAATTTGAGATTTTCCTGAGACGGTTATGAATGATAAAGTATAATTTTATTGTAAAAATGACCCCTAGTATGTTTTTGGTAGCTGATCACGATTCCGCTGGTAGATTTCTCGGAAAACTCCCTCCAGATGGAGAAAGTTTTTTGGGAAAAATAACAGCGGAATCGTGATCAGCTACTCAAAATACCAACTAGATGTCATTTTTGCAACAAAATTATACTTTATTATTCATAACCGTCTCAGGAAAATCTCAAATTTCCCGAATTTTCCATCTGGAAAGAGATTTTTGGGGAAAATAACAGCGGAATCGTGATCAGCGACCCAAAAAACCTACTACGAGTAATTTTTGCAACAAAATTATAAATTATATATTATTTTCCAAATTTCCCATCTGGAGGGAGTTTCCCGAGTAAACTAACAGCGGAATCGTGATCAACGACCCAAAAAACCTACTAGAGGTAATTTTTGCAACAAAATTAAACTTTATTATTCATAACCGTCCCAGGAAAATCTCAAATTTCCCGAATTTTCCATCTGGAAAGAGTTTTCTGGGAAAAATAACAGCGGAATCGTGATAAGCGACCCAAAAAACCTACTAGAGGTAATTTTTGCAACAAAATTATAAATTATATATTATTTTCCAAATTTCCCATCTGGAGGGAGTTTCCCGAGAAAACTAACTGCGGAATCGTGATCAGCGACTCAAAAAACATACTAGGGGTCATTTTCGGATCCTAATTGATTAATTTTGGACTATTTTTAAAAGAATGCTCCTCTGGGGGGTTGAAACCCCGTTTTGAGGGGGTAGGGAGGTCGACCCCCGCGGTCTTGATAGTCGTGAATGATCTATGGGGTATTAGGAACAAAATTCAAAAAAAATTTTGAAATTCTAGATTAATGTATTTTTTTTTTATTATGGTCTCTTTCCGTACTTATTGCCTGGACTATTAGAGCCGTGTTCAAAAGGTTATGTGGACAAATCTAAATGCTATCCCAAAAAGATCAGTAGCTGTTATGAGTCAAGTGCCCCCTCAAGAAAATGCACCTATTCCGCCAAACCCATAATTTTTCATCATTAATCATCACTCAATCATTTGGACGCTGCCATTATTACCCAAGAAAGATGATAAAAATTGTCGGCCTTAATGTGAAAAATGCAAGATTGTTTTCTGCACAAATCATGACCATCAAAGAAGAATCAATGATTGCAATAGGTGGAATGAAAATGGCAATTTAAATTGAGTATACATATTTTACGAAAATAACATTATTTAAAGATAACAAACATTTTTGTTCCTGACGTCTTGCAAAATTTCGCTATTTTGAGATAACATTTACCAAATCCCGATTTCTTCATTATAAGTAATGCTCTTATTCGATGACGCACCGTTTCGAAATGAATGAGCTATACATGTCAATGCATACGTTACCATTGACTAACAAATCTATAAAATATCATCATGAAAGATGGCTACGCAAAATAAACGAAATAATAATTAGATGGATCTGTTCTTTTGCATTGTCTCATGTAAAGCTTGAATCGATTTTCTCTGTAAACGGTGCCTTATAGGGATTCTGGATAAAAGCATAACTTTCTCTGAATAAAACAAAATCTACCACATAGTATTGAGGAATAATGAAAGACAAAAAAGTTAAGAAACGAGCCGCCTAATGATTACAATTAAAACATCATATTCATACGATACAATTTGGCATATTCTATGAATGAATTCGCAAAATGTTGTTACTTGGAAAAAAAACAAATTGGAAGATATTTGAAAAAATGATGGAAGCCACTACTTTGTGAAAATGTCGAAACTGTAGTCACGATTTGTTTCTATGATGTATGTGATAAAAAGTCAATCAAAAGTGTTTTATTTCGTCAATATGAAGATATTTGAATTGAACTGAAGTTAGGGCACCATCATTTTCGAGCTCTAGCTTCTTTAACAAGCATTTTTGGATAAGGCATTTACGAGATATCGACATAAGCTGAGCTCTAGAATTTGAAGTTATCTTTTATGAAGAGAGCTTGTCGACATTCTGTAGAATCGAGACATTTGAACATAATTTAAAAGAATGATTGCCAACTGGGAAGTCAGAAATAACTCTGATTTGAAATATGAACTGATTATATGCGATGATCAAAAAAATAATAAATAACAATTCCAGAAATATAAGTATTCTCATTTATTCTCTGGAAATATCCTAGACATTAGTTTGTGCAGCTACTCATTTTTAATGAAGAATATTTAGAGTGTGACGACGAAATAAGGCTACTAATGAGATTATATAATAGGTGTATAAATATGAAAAGCAGAATATTTCTTTGATCTCTATTATCAAAATACTTCCCTGTTACTTGACAGTACATAATTGGAGATATCTAGATGCGACTAACGCTTATTGAATTCACGTTATCGGAACATATTATTCGAAATACATTCGCTTCGGATGTCTATTCACTATTAGAACGGTATTTATTCAGGCTATGGTAATCCGTTTATTCTTGAAAAATTGATCTGAACATGATAATTATTGACAGTACTATTGTAGTATTACATATACTTTGGTAACCAGACCATATCAGATAATGATCAATTGACTCCGATCATGTCAAGTCACAACCATACGTTTCACCCTAATTAGTACTAAGGAACTTCCAAATACCAATTAGCCACCTTCAGAGTGAACTGAATTGAAAAACAAGATGTACCTGTTTAAATACTATAGGGCGCGGTAAAACATACTCCGCCAATTTTTTTTTACTCAAAATTTAGCAAATTTTTTTTTCTACTATTTACTAAAACATGTAAAATTATTTATGGAAACCTTCATAGGGTAAATGACCGCCACGGTAAGCCAGACCATGACCAATTCTATTTTGAGTGTGTAGCATAACTTTGCGCAATATTTCATTCGAAATTTGTTCAATTTTGTAAATATTTGCTCCCAAGTGTTCTAAACGTTTGTGGGTGATGAATGGAGACTTTATTTTCCAAGAATTCCCACAAGAAAAAATATGGTGCCGTTAAATCAGGGGAATGAGGCGGCCACTCAACATCTCCATTTTTTAAGAGCAGCCTGCCAAGGAAAATGTCTCTTAGAAGAGCGACCGTTTCACGCGCTGTGTGGTGCAATCCTGCTGGAACCATAAGTTTTTCATGCCAAGTTCTTCCAACTGAAGTTGCAGAAATTCACGTATCATCGTTCAATACCGTTCTCCATTAACAGTAACTGCATTGTCCATTGCATCTTCAAAAAAGAAGGGTCCAATGATTCGTTCGGAGCATATTGCTCACCAACCAAGGACTTTTTGATTAAACTGCACGTTTTCATGAATGAAACTAAGGTTTTCTGTTCCCCAAAAACGATAATTTTGCTTGTGCGTGCACATGACCAGAAGGGCAAAAATTCGCTTAATCGCTCATTATCAAATTTTGCCAAAAATTGGGTTCTGCTTCCAATAAGTTCGTCACGGTTTGTGGGTATTCCGAACGTCTTTGAATATCAATTGACCTTAGTTTGAACACAGTTTAAATTTTGTATGTCCGTTCAGACAACCTCAATTGGTCAATATTTTCGTTTGAACGACCAGAACGAGGTCTTCCAGTATGCTTTACATCACTTACTATGCCATTCTGTAAGACGCGTTTGCTAAACGACGAACTCTATCTCCGTGTGGAGCTCTTCGACCAGGATACGCTCCCGTAAAAGCGCCGTTGATTTGAAATTATTGTGGAAAAGTGTTGGAAACACAATTCAACAATTTATGCGCGTTCTTAAGGCGAATTACGTTCCATAACAAATTGCTGTATCTTTCTACTTTGATATAAAATTTTACTTTAGACAGTTGTCAAAGGAATAACACAATTAAAACAATATTCCATGGCTGGGTGTATTTTACCGCACTCTATATTTGGCGTTAATAATGCAAACAAATGGTTACCCTCAACTGGAAATGAAATCTGAATTCAATAAATTGGTTTTTCATTTATACATTCCCATATCTTTTAAATTACCTATATATTTGTCCGAAGTATATTTTAAAAGTGATAAACTTTCTTGAGAAATGGTGTGACCTGTATTTAAAAAATGTTTTGCTAATGCTCATTTTTCACTATTATTCTTATTCACATGGGCAAAATGTTCTTTATAATGTGTTAAAATGTTTCTTTTAGTTTGACCCATTTTCCGCATTTTGAACACCTTCCACAATCACTTTTAATTCCAGCTTTGTCGAAATTGGCAAATTTATCAAAGGTATTGCCGAAACAGTTTTTGTGCTTGTGAAACAGGTTTTATTGCAAATTTAGGAAACATGTTATGGGATTTATGGATTACTGAAGAATGGTATGTGTAACTTTTGGATTTCATGGAATTATTTGAAGTAATGGTTCTAATTTGTTTTTTTTTTGTTTGAAATTCTTCATGGGCACCTTATGGTCCTGTAACATCCCCTAAGGTAGTGTGGGAGTCCCTGAGTCCCGAACTTAATCACCTCAGATATACCCACTGAACACTCACTCACTCACACAGCAGTCACTTGGGCTTGACAGCCCATTGTATCTTGCCGCACCACTTTCTCGGGCCATAGCGAAAATTCCGCAGTCGCTGGATTCGAACCCGCAACCGGCAGCCACAGTTATTAGAAGATCGATGCTTCTACCACTGAGCTACCTGCCCCCCCCTCCTAGTTTGGTTAGTATGTTGCATAACAAACACAAAGTACGAGTGTTATTTCTTGACCCATCCAAAGCTTTCTACTATGTAAATCATGACAGACTACTTAACAAACTATTCTGTGTAGGTGTCGGAGATATTGCTTATAACCTAATTGAAACGTATCTTTCTATAGAAATCAGAAAATAGTAATTGCAAATAACCGTCATTGGTCTCATGTCCACTGGAATTGTACATGACAGGGAGTTCCACAGGGCTCAGCATTGGACATTTGCTAATCCTGCTCTACATGGATGACCTACCCGAAATAATTGGAAATATAGTTTGTTTTGCTGATGACTCTACTGCCACAATCACTGCGGAAACAGATAGCAAACAGATTTACTAATTAAAATAGACCAGTCATTGCAAATTTTGAAGGATTGGTTTGACACAAATATACTAAACTTGAATGGAGAAGGAAGTCAAATGGTGCAATCTCATTCTCCAGATGTACGTCCGAAGCAAATAAAACTTGAATGTAACAAAATTGCATCAACATCAATATATGAGATAAAATTTTTGGGGCTACATCGATTGTAGACTAACGTGGAAGAGCTGTATTGGTGAAATGGCATCGAAATTATTATGCTTGTGCTACCAGTTGAGGGTCTTGGGAAATAATGTAAGTAATGAGGTTGCTCTGTCAGCATATAGTTCATACGTAAGTTCTGTAATCAAATATGCTATATTTTTAATTCATACTTAAATTCTGTAATCAAATATGCTTTTTTTTTGGCGTGCACTAACTCAGATCTATAGAGCCACGAAAAACGAATCGATCAGAATTTATAATCATGTTCCTCAAAATTTAAGGAATCTCTATTACAGGAGTTTTAAAAACACACTAAAATCACGTATTATTGACAAATGTTATTACTCTAAATCGGAATATTTTAATACTCAGGTATAACTCACCCTTTGCATCACTTCCTTTGAAAACACTATTTAAGCATATACGTAGCATTATCTTAATTTGTTACCTATCTGTCCTGACTATACTTCTCTTGGTCTCATGAATAAAGATTATTTATTATCATTCTTATTATTATAGCGAATTCAAAATGGTGACCATCTTTGATAACATCAATGTCAAGAAAAGGAAGCTGGTTATTGCTTTCTAATTCTACAGAGAACTTGATTGAATCAAATTGGTTATCAATCGTGTTAAAAAAACCCTGTAGATCAAAATCTAATTGTGAATATAATAGACATATCTGTGCCTAACTTTTGGAAAGGAATTCAATTTTGAGGCGATTACGAGTTCACTTAGGAAAATATTGGCCAGGTAAGGGGAGGTGGATTGCCCATTGCACATCCGTTTATTTGTGTATGGAACGTTTTGTTGAAATGAAAAATAATATTGCTCCATTCATGAAAATGTAGAGATCGAATATTCTTAACAGTTGGCTCTATCGTAGATATTAATATTTGAAAGCCTCTAGAATATTTATCGACTCTGGGCTTGGGGTATTTGGGAAAACTGATACAACATCAAATGGAACGAGAGTATCATCAGGTTCAAGTTTGAGATCTTTCAATTTTGAAACTGGTTCCAAAGAATTTTTGTACAACCTAGGTGGTGGTTGGAAGTTGCTAAATTCCTTCACTAATCATTCTGATTTGTTATACGACAATTAATGTTCGAAATTATTGATCTCATGGAATTATCCGACTTATGAATTTTAGGTAAACAGTACAATTTAAGAAGATTATCTATTTTATTCTATTTTATATTATCGCAGACTACTGAGATACAGGATTTTAATGTTTGATTTACAGATCTTATGCATTTAGATGAAAAGTTCCTGGAAATTTGTTCATATGGACCGTAATTGAGCATGGTGTTTACCGAATTATTATAATCTTCCTTGTGTAAAATTACAATGGAAATTCCTTTATTTGCTTCCAAGTTAAGACATGTTTTCTCCGTTACCTTTCAAATCGTATACACAAATTCGTATTCTCGTACCTTTATGAAAGTGGTCTTCATTTCTATGTACTCGTACCATAGTACAATACAGTACAGTGAATATACGTACATTCATTCGTTCGTAACTAAATAGATACTTATTTGAGAACTTTTTCTACTGTAATCTTAGTACTTGGAATTCGTTTTCATTTAAAAATACACATTTTCAACTCTTACCTTATAATTTATATTTAATTTCAATTTTCGAAAAATAATTAAGCAAACCTAGCTCGTCACATCCCCTTTGAACTGGAAGTTCTTTAGTATTTGTTATAAGGAATAAATTAAATCAAACGTATGGAGAGAGAAAATGCGCTCATTCTAACCTTTATTTTTAGTGTGTGACTGTGTGGCGACGAAACTAATGTCAATTGAATACAATTTCTAAATGTTTTGATTTTGTTGAATATGAAAATCTTGTAAATATTTCATTATGACGTTATAATATCAGCGTATAGTTCAGATCTATCCATTGTAGTTTTCATACAAATCCCAAAGAAAATTTTTATTAAAATTGGTGCAATAAGGATGCCTTGTGGTGATACTATTAGTTTTAAGAAATCACGTTTATACAGTTATATGTCTTCTGATGATGATGATCTTGAGACCGAAACGTACATAAAAACGAAAATAGTGAGCATATGTGTTTGTGACCTATTTCCCAAGAATTTTGTATATAAATATAACTGAGAATAATAGAGAGCCAAATATAACTAGCCTGATAACTTTGATCGTCCCTTTCAGACACAGTTATCTCCATTAAAAAAGGTTTGATATTGTCACCAGCAAAGGATTCTAGTGTTTTGTTTTCGACTTCTCACAGAATACCTAGGTTGATGTGGTCCTCATGATATTCATTTCCAGAGATACTTAACTCGGTGTCTGATGTTAGTTGATTTCTTTTTTATAAGTTCCTACACATATAGTTATGAACCGTCCGTAATCACTTTAAATAGGTATACGGTGTGTCCAAGATGTCGATGTCTTATCTTGTGGACAGCGGAAACAGCAGGAAACAGGAATAGATACAAATTTGGTTGGAAGGGGAAAAAGTTGCGTAATTGGACAGTCATTCATATATAAGTATAAAATTTTCAATATTATTTTTTTATGTACAAACAATTTTAGAAAACCTAATTTCTTGATTTCTTATTTTATTTTTTCTAGTGTTACAGATGGAACAAAATAAAAACACTTTTTATAAGCTTCTTTGTGCGAATATCAGTTTTAATTTCGGACGTTTCGTTTTCAATCATCCTTCATCAACTTTCTTTTCAAATACTGCTCTTTCTTTGCAGTGTCAATCTTTTTAGACGTTTTTCAATCTTCATCATATGTGATAGTTCGATTAAATTTCAGATCAGTTTAAGCCCTTCTACAAACTATGAAAATAACTACAAAATGTAGCGAAAAAAATATTTAAATACCAGTCTGCATTAGACAAAAATTTGTGAGATTGGGCAGTCTAATATTAAAGGAGATTTGAAAGTTAGAGTTAATAATTGTTAAAACAAAACCAAAAATTAACAAACGATAACTTATCTTAAATTGTAGACATCCGCCGACAGCTACTCTTGAGAATTCTGGGTTTACTGAAAACTTTTTATGCTGACGTTTCGGCAACTATCAGAGATGTCATCTTCAGGGAAGATTTGAGACTCGAACTGGAACTGATTGCTTATGGTTTCTGTAGTGGTATTTACTGTGTGAAAATTGCATACTCCACTGGTGTCTTGTGCGGAGTGGAATTTTCAAGGGCGAGTCTCAAAATTTTGGGAAGGTCATATCCTAAATAATCTAGACGTTGACTCAGAATCTGTAATATATCATTCATTATAGAATGAAAGATATCTCATTCTGATGATCTTATGATCGAAAACGAAACGTGAAATATCAAAACTGACATCAACCCAAGCTTATAAAAAGTGGCTTCAGTGTAGTGTTTTTTATTTTGTTTCATCTTTGACGGTACACTACATCTGCTGAAAATTTTTAGATCTTCCGAGTTCAAATTTTTAGAGATACTTACGTAGGTATGTTTAAAAATACAACTGCTGAATCTAAATTCTTTCATGATCATTTTGAGGCTAACTCGATCTTTCGTTCACCTCTTCAATGAATTTTATTATGTATATCTGAACTTAAAATCACGAAATTAGTAATATTCAAGAGGTGAAGCTTGAATATCCATATTTATTCAATATAAAACAAAATATGTATACGAATTATCTGCATTCGTATAACATCAATATAACACTAATAAGAACGAAATAATAAATGGTAATATAAACTATTTTAATTGCATTTCAACTGTATTTCACAATAATTTAACAAAATATTAATAATCTGTTTCATTGCTGACTCATAATGATCAAATTAATAAATCAACAGAAATTTTGCAGTAATCAAAATAGTAGCTAATTGATCATGGTCATGTTATATCCATGATGATTATTTCTTGAGTCCAAATAATTGACTATATCAGAGAGACTTATTCACAAATTAGGTGAATATATGGTGATTATTGAGCACCATGCAAATGATCGATAATAATGCGAGTTGATTGATCTTGTCAAACACTAAACGAAAGTGTGATTGTTGGAAGACCGATATTTGACATGTGAATAAAATTATCTCCCTTACCAATTAAATGTTTGTGGATAAGGGTGTTTATTTTTCTATACTTAGACTACACGAGAGGGAAACATATTATAATGTTGGAAAAACATCGTGTGAGCCTGCGGTGGAATGTTGGGAGAGGATCATTCGAATTTTTCTTGAAGGCTTGGGGGTTGTGGGTATAAGAAGGAACCTCACTAGGCAAAAAGTTTCACCACTACGCTGGTCGATAGGAAAATGAAGTCTGGTAGAGAGAAGTTCGGCAGGTCTCGAGCGTGACTATGGAGGCGTGACTAGCTCGAGCTCGTCTAGTCCGCTTATCTGGAATTTCTCGCGGTGGAACAACAGACAAGATTTCTGATGCTGAAAGAAAAGACAGCCATTTTGTATGTGAACGAACTGCAGGAAACTAGTGTTAATTCAGGCACACATTCCTTCAGAACTACAGGTGGAATTCCGTCTGACTCCATAGACTTTTTGGTATTTAAATCAAGCGCCTAATTGTGCGCTGACGAAAGACAATTTCAGGCTTATGGCTATCGATGGCAGCCATATAAGGTGAGCTCCCCTCGTGAATCCAAAGTGGAATTTGCTAAAAATATTTCAGGAAAAAGGTTGGCTCTTTCTTTTGGTGTAGTAGCCAGTGTGCCATCATCTCTGGTTGGGGGAGATAATTGGAAGTGAAATTTCTACCAATTGCTTTGGCGAAAATTCAAAACGAATGGAAGTCATTCGGGCATTCGATAAGCTTTGATCTTATTTCGGCATCGCATGCCTCTTTCAATAGAGTTTACTGTTTTATTGCATATATTTCTGGCTTCAACATATTAGTGTTATAGTGTATCCACAGACTCTTTTAGTTTAATAACGTGGACGAGAAAGTTTCTCTCATCAATTCCTGTTGCAGTTGCCTTTATTACTTCTGTAAGTGATTATATTACTTTTCATTATATGAAACATAGAAGAGAGTTCATTACATCAAAGGTTTCACTTGCAAGCACAATCTTATTCTAACTAGACTCTTTGAAGGAAGTTAACACAACAGCTTACGTTCACGCTGCTTCAACCTCCTGGAAATTCCGCAACTTAACCCGAAGTCTATAATGAACATCAAAGTATTCGTACATGGATGAAAAATAAACTCTTTAAGAATCTGTATAATCAACACTTCATCTCACCAAAATGTTAAATCGCGCTTCGAATCTTTTTATACCTTATCCAAGATAAAACTGATATGGAAAACATTTACAATAATTGAATCGTGATCTACCTGTACTCTTAATTATTCAAATCTTATTAACCCTATTGTACTTTATTTCCTATTTATACTTGAACTGTTCATTGTTCACTTCATTCTTCTGTATCTGTTTGATAATGGCACTTCGGTGTTGAAACTGTAGTAACGTTATCATTAATAGTGTTATAAAAACAAAGTAATTGTTCTTTCATTTAATCATAATGATGAATTACCATAGAGTAACGGCTTCTACCATCTTTTTTTATTGAATAATTACCATTCAATATTCAACAACATGGTGATACAAACTAATTTCGAACTTCATTATAAATTCTTATCAGCCTTTCTTTTCGACTCAAATAATCGAGACATATCTTCAATGACATGCTCCTTTTACTACCGCTTACTATCGCCTACTATCGAGTTTTCCCCCAGATAGATCACTCCATGTGGTGGTTGACGGAGTATTCTCCGATACAATGGCTTTCAACGCTGGTGTTCTACAGGAATCTGTCTTGGCACCGACTTTGTTCCTACTCCATATCAACGATTTGCTGGGAGTAACCATCCTTTCTCATCCAGAGACCCTATATCATTCAATGAAGACAGTGGTGTGAGACAGGAACATGTTGATGCAATTAATGAAGATCTGGCAAAGATTCTGAAATGGGGATCTGATAATCTAGTTGAATGTAACCAAAACTCAAGTTTGCGTCTTCTCCAGGGAGGTGGATCCCACAATCCATGATATGATGATATCAGATACAACTATTCCTATGAATTCTCCCATAACGATGGTGGGGATCAACACCAACAGCACCCTCTCATGGAACGATCATATGTGGTCCATTGTGGAAACCGCTCCACACAAACTTGGTTTCCTATTCTGTGCCAAGAGATACTTTACATCCCATCAGCTCCTCATAATCTACAAAACACAGATTCAACTTTTCCTGGAGTTCAGTTTACACGTTTGGAGTTCGGCCCCGAAACATACGCCGAAGCTCTTGGATTCTATCCAGAAGACAGCTATTATTATAATAATAATAATAATAAATGGTCTTTATTTAGGAATTCTATATATTGTTAATGTCCATCAGAAAAATCGTTTGTAGTTTCATCACGAGAGATTCCAGATATGCGGACTGAACGAGCTCTAACAAGTCACCCCTTCACTGTCAAGCACACGACCTGCCAAACTCCTTCCTACCAGACTGCATTTTTATATCGAACAGCGAAGTTGTGGAACTTCTCACGTAGTGAGGTCTTTTCCTATGCCTATAATCTCCAATCCTTCAAGAAAAATACGAATTCTTATCTCCTCTCCCTGCATTCCACTGCTGGCTCACTTAAAGTTTTGCGAACATTATAGATTACCCTCTCGTGTAAAAGTATAAAAAAAATTTGGGGAGTGATCAAACAATTAGTTATTCGCAATCAGATTGTTTGTACTAATTCACCATATTGTAACACTAGAGTATGATTCGACTGTTGCAAAAGCGCTCATAAAGAGAAAATGAGGATCCTCCTTCAAGCCTTGCACCTTGGATAACATCCCGAGAGAATCCACTAATCACAGTTTCATCATTTCCACAATGCAGGAAGCCCATTCATTTTATGCATTAATTCTAGCATATTAACCCAGCAACTGATGATGCCTTGGAGAAGACTCATTGTTATTAACGTCAACACTAATCACCGCTCAATAAGTTGTGGTTGGTGATGGTTCGTTCATTTATGGATGTCTTGCGAGATGAGTTTCACAATTGATGCCATACACAGCTAAGCTTGTAGTCTTGCTGACATAGTCTTAAGACCCCAGTACCACTAAACACCAGCGCATTCCTCCTACTAAGTGCCGACGTATCTACCGTTGGTCTGTCCCGGCTTCATAAGACTCAGGTGGCGGATGTCAAGTTGTGGAACTTGGTAGCAGGATACGAACTTGTTATCTCAAATGAACCAGTCTGCTTATGAGAAGGATAGTTCCATTATAAGAAGTATTGCACGTATACTTTACCTTTGATACAAAGTAGTAGCCCAGCTCATAAGTGCCAAATAAACTTTCTCAAAATTGTTACATACCATTCTGGAGTTTATCGGAACCTAAGAGTCTCAGGTAACTTATGGAAGCTACTTCGAAGATTTCACTAGCCAGTGTATGACACTCGATAACTGAGTATGTCAAAGCTTCTCACAATGCCAAAATTACAAGCTATGCTTCGGAAAACCTTTGTTCGCGAAATTCGCTTTATTTCATGTTACCGTAGAAGAACACTAAATTGGTTAATGAAGCTCAGGTCCGATTCGGCATACTGCGACAATGGATCCGGGGGTTCAGCTTCATGCGTGGTCCTGTGTTTCATCAACACTTTCTTGGTATTGACCAATGCTTCACTCGATTCTACTGTCTGGCTGCTAATCCAATGCAGTTTTGGTATGAAAACCTAAAACAAAGCTTTGGTATCTAAAGTGGACAGAAACTCACTAATTGTAGCGCAAAACTCGAAACCGATAAAAATATCGTTGATGTTCTAAATATAGATATACTGTTCAGAATATACCTGCCCGAAGAGGAAGCTTATCAATAGTGACCCGACCGAGCCATTCCTGAAGATGAACATGTCGTTCTAGTGATACGCACATTTAAGCTTTCAAGTTCCAGCACCTGCATAATCCATAGCACTGCCGCATATACTCGTATAGCCAGATCACTAAATTCCCTGGCAGTATCTCCTCCACATGAACCTATTCCTTCACCTCTGTTTTCAATTTCCTCTGGGAGCTCTCTACCCAAAGGAGAATTAGAGAACTGACCTTTTATTTCTCACCATGGATCGTTACTAGTCCTTCAACTAGCTCCTTCTTGGTATCTTGGATATGTGTACTTGATTTCACTACATATCCAGAATAAACCTTTGCGCAATTTAGGAATTTACGTATTGATAGCCAGTGATTCGCATCTCACAATATTGATGATGTGACTCAATCAAAATGAAACATTCGTACTATGTGCTTTAGTTTCACCACCAATTTGATTAAAAGTAGAAATTATGTTATTTTTTTCTCTTTCAACGACATTTACAGAATCATTTTATTCACACTTCTCGTACACTTCCATGATAAAAACTGATTTAGATAGAGTGAACGACAAACATCAATCGTGTTAATATGGAGAATCATATTCAACATTGAATTAGAACTATAATAACGAGAATAAAGCTTCAATCATGCAATAATATCGTGCTGAAAATGTAGCAGAGAAAAACATTCATATAAATCAATATATTCTAATAATTTGATATTATTTTTATGACTTCAGTGCATCTAATCATTAATCTCGGCAAATAGAAAATTAACATGATGAAGATAGAACAGACAGCAGGCGAAACGATTATTGAAGTAACATATTATAAAATAGTAACTATGAACACGTGTGCTCAGAATAAGGCCAAAGGAAATGCAGCCCCCAATCACTTTATGTTTGGTAGAAGGAAGTATCAGTGTAATTACTGTAAATACTATGCGAAACCGTTCAGTGATCATCAACGGAACTCATATTTACATCCATTACTGTTTCACAAACATTGCCCTTTCGAAAATTTTCAGAACAATTTTTTTCCACCCCAATTCCATTTGAAATCTGCGCTTCCAATCTTATCTTCGCTCCATACTAAATTTGGTCGAAATCACTTGAAAAACTTGGAGGAGATATGCGTACAAAGGAAAGGTTGAAAGATTGAATTTGTTATAAGTAATTATAATGGGAGAGTGCTACCATGACAGCCAACTTTAAGAGATATAAGAAAACTGTCTTTTCTTGGCAATAGTTTAACTTTAGATCACCATATCCGATATACTGTAGTTTTTCGAGTCAAAAAGGACTCATATTTAGAATTTTGTGGAAAAATCGTTAATCATAGGGAATTTCCGAATATTCATTGAAGAAATTATAACATACTGCAGTTGTTCTGTGATGACACAGCGCGCCAAATGTGTTGCCAAATCGAAATGAGACTGGGTTTTAGTCAGTTAGGCTCACTTTTTACACATATGATTGATGGTTACGATTAGAAATTAGATTCTCATTCGTAAATCTATATTATAAATTAAATTTTATATGCTTGATTGAGAGAGGAGCGAAGTGCTAATTCATAAACTATATTTTGTTTTAGTTATAGTTGCCGGATACCGAATAATTGTCGAAATAATATATTTTCTTCTACCATCCAAGGAGAAATAATTTCTTTATTTGTATTTTTCTATTCACTTAATGTTCCTACCTTTGATAACTGGGTGAAAGATTGTGTACAATGGTGTGAAGGAGAAACTTTTGGACCAAATGATTCACTGAATGAATTGAAAGGAAATGTATATGAATACTGGCTTCTCTCTGATTTGAGAGATATAGAAGCGCCAATACTGCCTATTGATTTATCAGAACACAAAAAGTTTTTTTTTGAAAGACAGATATAAAAACTAAAACACTGGCAGCTGCAACAAATCAGAAAAGGAAATATTCCCACTCGTGCAAATAAATAGGAATATGGTACTTTTATATCAAGTAAGAGAATATTGCAACTTCTACTAACAGATAGTGTTCAGTTTGTGGAAACTATGGGATACACCCATATACCTTCTTTAAATATAAACATCAGCCTAGGAAGTAAAATTCGATTAATTGGTCCTATAACTAACTATAAGGCGAGGAAGATTAGTTTTGGAAGACAGGAATGTTCTACTTCTAGGTGGAGAGGTGGAAGAGATATTAATATCTCATGCTGTTGAGAATGTGCTATCAAAAGTTCTACTGATATTACTTGTGAATTCTTATCTTTGAATGGTTGAAAAAACATTGTTTGATATCACCCAGGATATATATGTAAACAAATAAATATTGAAAATTGTATTTACAAGGACCTGCATACATTAAATTAGTTGATGTGTTTCCAGCAATGTTCATTGATAATGAAGTTCTCTTAATTTATGTATGGAACTTTCAACATGTTGACTGCCACTATGATACAAATTTTCCCAGTCTTTGAAGACAAACGTTTTTTAGTTTAAGACTCTTAGAAATATGATTGCTCAACAACAGCTGTATCCAATATGATATTGAAGTGTGGAGCAAACAGTTACAATTTGGTCACCAGGCTGCCTACTTTTAATTCAGAAACCAGTCCTATTCTAACAAGAAACTATTGGGTGTGACTTTGCATGAAGTAAAATACTACTAGAGATGTAAACATGCTCCACACGGCAGTCAAACTGTTAAATTGCAATTTTCATGATTTTGATTATGGTCATTCACCGATAAAATCTCTTATGACTTGACTAATACTCACTTAACATTCCATTTCTCAAATTTCCAAAGCTGGATCTCACGATGCTCCACAAACATAGGCTTCCCTCTCGTCAGAATGTATAAAAAAATCACTAACGAAGTAGAATTAACATGAGAATTTACTGACAAGTCTCCCTTTCGTCAATTCAATTCATATGTTAAAATTTCTTCTCACCAGCATCAATTGAAATGAATGTGCGATTGTAATATTTATTCACGATCTGTTGCCAGCGGGCGACGTCCACAAAACGGATATTACTGCGAAGATCCGGGAACATTTTTGTATGCTGATTGAAGTAGTTCTTTTAGACAAAGGTTTTACGTGCAAGCACAATCTTATTCTAACTGAATTCCTTGAAGGAAGTTAGGACACAGATTACGTTCATCCTGGTTCATCTTTCTAGAAACTTCCCAACTTATCTAGAAGTCGAGATCAAACATGAAAGTATTTGTACCTGGATGTAAAATGAGCTTGTTTTAAAAATTTGTGTAATTAACTCCATCTCAACGAAATGTTGAATAGCGCTTCGAGTTTTCCTACGTCTTATCTAATTTGTAATGCCGATTACTATACTTCCCTTATACTATTTATGTATAGTGGGGGAAGTAAAAAGTGTATTCAGTATGCAGAATAATTTCACTTCGTGTATGAACTATTACGATGACATTTGATATTTGCCTATATAGTCCAGTCATTTAAGGAATTCCTATGTCCGAATTTCCGCGCGGTCTAATTTGGTATATTCTTATGTATTTTGACACGCTGAACACGATGATGTAGATTAAATTTAAATTAACCCTGTGATCGAAAAACTATGGCCATTTTATGGACCTGAAAATATCCATTTTTCGATTTTTTGCGTTTAGGGACAAAACTGTGGGTTTCATGAAAAAATTTTTCGAACAAAAGTTGTTGGAAAAGCTAATATGCAACTTCTGGTTTCCTGTCCCAAGTCAATTCGAGGTCGTGGGCCCAAGATAGGGCCCATTTAGTGTGTTTTTTGGCACATTGAAAAATTGAGCATATGTCAAAGAGTTTTTGTTTTCTACATATTCTGTTTTGGTAAAAAGATAGTATTTTTATTCTTATTTTATCTGATTTTTGGTATTTTGACCTATCTCATTTTTTGGAGTCACAATCGGCGCCATTTTGAAAAATCCGTATATCGCGAATTTCAAACGGAATACTAATGTTATTAATCTAAAACCAAAATTGTTTGGAAGATTTCATCATTCTGTATATAATATTTTAAGTCTAAGCAGATCGATTTGAGTTGAGTAGAAATGGAGCTATCCTAATAAATGTGTTCGGGCCTCTAAAGGGCCCAATTTTGGGCCTATAGACAAAAACCTTGAATCTAATTACAGAGAAATACTTCGGCTATCTGAGTTTGGAACAGCGTACGGAGATTTGTTCACAATCCCAAGTTATACCGAATTTCATCATAAAAATTTAGCGCGGAATTTCATGTAGCGGCAATAAGCGAGGGTCGGTACAATAGATTCCGCGCGCGAAATTATAGTTTATAAATATTTCAACATGCACCTGAATGCTTATAATCGTTTTGTGTGAATGTGTGAGTGTATGTAGACGTGTGAACGTGCATATGTGACCATGGCATGAAGTTTTTATAGGGTGTTACATAACAAATTTCAATATTAAACAAAATTTCTTTACATTTCATATTTATTGAAAAATTATCTATTTGTCTGATCATTTACAAATGAGCCACGTTTCTCATTTTTTCCATTATTCATAACATAATATAATATTATAATATAATTTAATTTAATAACTATCATAAATAACATACATAATATTGCTTATCGGGAAAAATAAAATGGCAATAAATGCAAGTGTACAGATTCACATTATAGATACGTCTAATACCCATTATTTTATACAACCCAATTACTTTTTTCTCAATCTTTTTTTACTAGGAATTTCTGTAATTTCACTATCAGTCGTACAGTCTGAAGTGCACGACGTATCGATGATGTTATCTTCGTTATCACTCTCATCATATATTGTTAAAGATGTGATGTGATCATTATTGGTATACGGACCATCACTGAGGCATATTTTTTTCCGCAATAGAGCTCAAAAATCTATGTGTGAACTTGAAAGCTTACCATCCACCGATGATACTGCAAATCAACATATTCTCAGGGTGTATTACCAAGTTCAGGTTTGGATCGGTAATGAAACCATTGATCCAACGAAATGGGTTTGGAGAAATAGTCCGAATGGACTTACTCCTATACAAACAGTAAAAAATGCAGGTCCCGATGAGTTGATCAAAATAATGTCTTGTGGTTGTAAAAACAATCGTGCTGGTAGATGTTCATGCAAAAAATTAGGATTACCTTGTAGCTCATTAGGTAAGCATTGTGAAAGTGAAGAATGTTCTAATTGCCCCGGGCCAGAAGTCAGTATATTAGATGATGATAATTTTGATATGTAACACCCTACATCATGCCACGGTCACATATACGCGTTAACACGTCTACATACACTCACACGTTCACACAAAACGATTATAAGCATTCAGGTGCATGTTGAAATATTTATAAACTATAATTTCGCGAGCGGAATCTATTGTACCGACCCTCGCTTATTGCCGCTACATGAAATTCCGCGCTAAATTTTTATGATGAAATTCGTTATAACTTGGGATTGTGAACGAATCTCCGTACGTTGTTCCAACCTCAGATAGCCAAAGTATTTCTCTGTAATTTGATCGAAGGTTTTTGTCCTAGGGCCCCAAAATTGGGCCCTTTAGAGGCCCAAACACATTTATTAGGATAGTTTCATTTCTACTCAACTCAAATCGATCTGCTTAGACTTCAAATAATCACTATCAAAACCTCTAATAGAACCCAGAATTTGGGTTCCGTAAACAATTTCTAACTTCAAAAACTTCGGATTTTTCGTCGGTCCAAAATTTTCAAAATGGCGCTAAAGTTTTATCTTCGGAGCAAAATGCTTGAATTATGGATATTATATGCAGAATGATGAAATCTTCCGAATAATTTTGGTTTTAGATTGATAACATTAGTATTCCGTTTGAAATTCGCGAAATACGAATTTTTCAAAATGGCCGATTGTGACTCCAAAAAATGAGATAGAAGAAGAATAAAAATACCATCTTTTTACCAAAACAGAAAATGAAAAAACAAAAACTCTTTGTCATAAGTATACTCAATTTTTCAATGTGTCAAAAAACACACTAAATGGGCCCTATCTTGAGCCCACGACCTCGAATTGACTTGGGACTGAAGTTAGAAGTTGCGTATTAGCTTTTCCAACAACTTTTGTTCGAAACATTTTTTCATAAGACCCATAGTTTTGTCCCAAAACGCAAAAAATCGAGAAATGGCAATTTTCGGGTCCAAAAAATGGCCATAGTTTTTTGAGCACAGGGTTAATTCAAATTTAATCTACATCATCGTGTTCAGCGTGTCAAAATACATAAGAATACATCAAAATTAGACCGCGCGGAAATTCGCACAAAAATCGTCGATTTTCATCCTTAAATGCCTGGACTAATATGCATAGTGAATTACAAACGCATCTCGTATTATAATTAAATAGACAAACTTTTGGTTGGTCAGTGACTCCAGGTCTCTCTCGTCCCACTGACGAGCTCATAAGAAAAGCGATCAGCTGTCTGAAACTAATAGACGTGTTGTCACTGTTCAAGATGGGAACCAAAACTTTATCTAGCTAACTACATGTTTATTCCTTATGATTTACGAGGCCTCTTGATCGTAGATGAATTACTGAAAATAATTGCAGGAATAGGAATACTGATTTGCTAATCCTTGACTGGAAAATCGAGATATGAGTACGACAGTTTTGAAACCATATTATATGAAATTTTATTCTGTTTGTCAGTTCACTATCTTGGATCAAGAAACTAGTTCTCTGAATCTGACAGGTTGTTCGTTACTATCTTCGTTCTATAAAAAATGTGTTCTTAACGCATGAACTATCAAATAATTGATGAAAATAAGCTGTAAATTCAAAGTTGATGTTTCTGACTGCATTCCAGATTGGGGCAAGATTCCCTTGTCCGACATATCTATATATTTGCTTTCCGAATAATACCAGTTTGAAGTAATGTCATGTGCTCACAGAAACATAACATGAATAGTGAAGGGATGTAGTGGAAAAATATGTCGTACAACGGCAAATTGACCGTTCCAAGAACAGCAATTTATCCCTTGAGGCATATCAAATGGCATGAAATTGTTTTTGTCCGTTAGATAACGTGTATGTTTTCTTCTGTTGATTTCATTTATGGAAGTGCAGCTTTTCTATTGCGGGTCAATGACACGCGTTATTTTTTCGGAAACTCGTGCCATTTTTGGCTTCATTTCCTGGTATAGTGAGATTATTCCCAGAAAAATTATGAATTTAGTCCTATGTAAATGACAATCTTAGAATTAGTATTATTATTTTCAATTACAATTATTTTCTAGAATTAAAATCGGAACCACTCCAATACTTTTCTAACACAATGAGTTTGATGGAAGATAAATTCAATTATTCATCATTTATTCTGATTTCTGATCGAAATGATATCCATATAGGTAAATTTTGCGCTACTACTAGGAACATTAAATGACATAGGTTCACCGGAAAGTTGAACAATGGGAATGTCATGAGAATCTTTCGAATGCATGAAATCTTAATCAGAAATTGGTTAGTTATGAACTGAATTATATGAGCATATTACAATATTCAATCATGTGACTTCCCTCACTTTTGTGAGCAAAATAGAATTCTGATATTTCTGCTGGTTAAATGTATGATCTTAGGAACAGAAAATATATTGGATACAACCTGCTAATAGAATAAGTTATGTTATGGTTATATGTTACATTGAAGCTTCATCCAATTATCTACATAATGCATTTCACAATTATGTATACTGACACCTTCTGTCAGGTTGAGTTTCGAAATAATTCATACTATAATATAGCCTATTTTATGTTGACTCTTGTTGTCACACGAATTATCAACATTTTCCTGAGAGTAATCGCACAAAATAGACTATGACTTCACTTTTTTTCGGGCCGATCATATTACTTCTCACACGCTATATAAGTACTACGTATAGTGAAAATAGCTGGCAATCAAATTAACAACAATCAGGTATGGTATGGTATCAATTATCTGACTACATGAGATATAGTAAATAACATCCGATTGTGTTAAAATGAGGTTGTGTTACACCCTTATTTCAACTGCTTTCCACTCTCAAATATCATGTTAGTTGAAAACATCGATCCAAATTATCGTTACTGATTTTGAAGGCTTACTATCCTCTGCTTCAAGAATAATCAACAGGATGTCATATTGTTTTGCAGATTTGAAGTATAGCTATTTGATTACTTTCCGAAGCTGGAAGTGAAGGTTTTATGGCGTCATTCACATAGCAACATGTGGAATATTAATTCATAAGTATATTTCAATGAAACACATACAGGAGGTACTTGTTTAATTGAAATCAAGTTTTGGAAACAAAATCGTGAAGCAATATTCAGTTTCTACCATATAATTCGGAGGATATACATAATACAATGATCATTTGAAGCAGAGATATAATCATTAGACAAATGTGAAGTTCATGCTATAGCCTTTCGCTCTGTATAATTGTGCTTTTGCTCACCACCTGGGAGCAGATCATCAGATCTTAGGTATATGCGATATGTATCCAGACCATGATATTAATAATCAATATTTATAGAATTATAAATACAAAAACAGTCAGCAGTAGTTAAAAAGTCCTTTTTGATGAATTCTAAATCGATGTAGACTATTTTGCAATATTTTTATCAGCTCGGTTTCCTGTCTGTCTGTTTGCAATTGATTTTAAACTAACTTCAGATGAGCTAGACACTTGAAACCTCCAACATTGCTCAGAACTGAATGACAATGCAATATTAACTCGCTTTCTTGTCTGTTTGTCTGTTCGGTCGAAATCTTGCAATTGATTTTAAACTAACTTTCCAATGAGGCATATTATAATTCCATTGAAATGAATCGATACGAGAATTTCAAACACACAGACTAAAAAGAAAAAATGATTATATGAATAAAAAATTGTTTATGTCACGTTTTTAAAATGGACTAAAAAGTATAAAATAATTCCTAACCTAACCTAACAAAATTAAGATAGTCCTGAGAATTTGTGATCGTGAATTTTAAAAAGTTTGAAAATACTTGCAATATTTAAAATGAAAACTATAATGAATACTATAGATAATAGTAAGGAGTGTAGGGATTAGTTGAGAAAACTCACAAAACAGCTCATATCATTTGCAGTGCAAGAAAATTGCAATAGGTTTATAATCACAAATCTCATGACTATCCATTATTTTGCGCTTTGTAGTTCGTTTTGAGAATGTGGTATGTTGAACAAAATTGTATTCAAATATTTTTTTGAGATGGTGTATTTGTGTGCGTATGTTCGTAAAAACTGTGGATCAGAATACGTCCATCCTATTGGTCGTGAGGATTTTATATTTTGCAAATCGCAATAAAGTAGCTGAAATAGGAACTACATTGTTTTTCGTAACCCTGTTTCAAATGTATTTTTACATCCATTTTTAGTGTTTCGTAATAACAACAGTATTTTTCTGGTTATAAGTATATCACACATCTTAAAATTCATGTGAAGTCGTCGGTGTGATGGATGTTACAGTTTATTTGATGTTTCCATTTTGTGGCATTGAAATATAATCGATACGTTAAAGCTCTATGCTCTGTGATCATTGATTAAGGTTATAATACAGTCGATAATTTTATTCGTCATATGACTAATTACATATAGATCATTTGAGCAAAAATCCAATGTAACATAGAGTATAGTTTGATGCCGTTCATTAGCGCTGTTTCTATAATACCGATATATTTTTGTTGCTACAATCATACATTTAACACGGCAAAGTGTCCGTAAGCCAAAAATTGTGCTAACGAAAGTCAGGAAATTCAGTGATCGACTGATCATAGCTTTTTACTAAATTGGAATCACTCAGATACAGTTGAGAATCAAGGCAGGGTTGTATCATAAAAATTACTCCTAATTTCGATGCAAAAATAATACATCATAATGAGGAGTTCCGTTTAAAATATTAAACTTAATATCAACAAGAAGTTATGATAGATTGAAAACATCTTAGAACTATAGGTCTATTTTGAAATAACATTATACCAAATATTTGAAACAATATTCCTTTTATGTTTGGAGACATGTTTAGGAGTATGTTGAAAACTAACAGGGACTTATTCCCCGACATTTCCAAATGTCGTATAAATGTTTTGTACGTGTACTATACCACCACTAGGGTGTCCCTTATATGGGCGAAAAAATTTCTTTTCAGATATCGAAATGCATACCTCCTATTTCTTTTCAAACTACCTAGACTTACTTAAATACAAAATCTCATCTTCCTACGTCAACGTTAACCCGTGCCGACAGAAGTCTGAAGATTTCGAAAATTGCTGTTTTTAACCCTTTCCGTTATATAGCTAAATCAATTGAAATATTACAATTTTATGAAATATTTATTAAAAGAAGATAAAATTATTGGGGGTTTCTTTTTTACAGTCTGGATACATATTTCTATGCTCCTGAACACAGTGTAGCAAAATTTGTTTTTGCTCTTCCTTTGCAGTGATCAAACCATGAAAATCTTGCATAAGCTTTACAGCTCTTTCAGCCGTATCATTAACTGCCCTTACGAAAACACATTTTTCGCCTCTGAATAGGCAACATCTTCATCCCATGTAGAAACGGGTCTCTGGAGGAAATTCTTATAAATTTTTAATCGAGAAAATAGATTTGTGCTCTTGACTGACACAAAATCAGTTAATAATTTTTCTGCAACAATAAATAAGGCAGTGTTATTAACAATTTATTGAAAACAGTATAAAAATAGTACTATTTATTGTATTCCCAGTTACTATACAAATAATCAGACATATCTTCTTCAGATGGAATGTATCTCTTCCCAGAATCATACAAACTCTCTCTTTGGAAATTCACTACGATGTTGGTTTGGTTTGTTCATCAACTTCATCATCAGAGAGTGATAAAACGGCAATTTCTTCTGACAAGTACCAAAGATAATGACTAAACTTGCTCAGGGCTGCTTTGGAGATCAATTTGTAAACAGTTTCATATTCCTTAAGCCTCTTTAAAAAGCACAAATCTTAATTTGGTGCCTCCACCGCCAGACTACATCCAAGCCATGGTTTCACATATAAAACCGCAATGAATAAACAGACGTTTTGTGCTCGCTTATCCTAGACGCTAATTTTGAACTGGAATTGCAACAAACATATCTTTAAAGAGTAAATAGCTCTAGCCATCCACCTTGCTTGATGCATCGCTCCAGGGGGTCTAATTTTGATTTTTTTTTTCACTGTCTCCTCCTAAGAAAATAACAGATAGTTCAATCAGTTCCCGATAATCGTTACGTCTAATGGTTTTTTGCAGTTCTTGATTATAAAATGTCAACAAATCTTCTACTGTTGTATTACAAAAATGTCGTGTGACGATATCGGTATATGTTTCAATGGCAGCAGGATTAATAGTTTCCCAGTTGTCTCTAAACTTTTTGAACAGTGAGATAACAGAGCTACTTGTGACTCGGTGGATTTTTGTTTCGAACACACATTTTAAAACCAGTTCGTAAACGTGATGGCGGCAAGCAGAGAGTAGTAATTCCCATCCCAGTGAACGGTCACCATTTCAGGCATATTATTCTGAAAATCTGATTTTATAGATTCCGCTCTATTTTTCCGACTCTGTATGCGAATACGTTGAATAGACGATTTGTTTATCGGAAAATCATCATAGCTAAGATATAGAGCTTCTACCACAGCCTGAAGTATATAGACAGAATCCCTCATGCTCAGTTGACATCTATCTAAAGCTGCAACTAACTTAGGCGTGATGAAGTCTTTCCTTCCTCTTTTTGTAGTAGTTTCAGAACTTACCACTTGAGAGGTGGATGCCAAGGGTTCCTCAAGTCTTTCATCAGAGCTGGTAAGTTGATCGTGATGTCCTTGCGTTTGAATAGAATCTTGCGTAGTAACAGATGACGATAAACCTCTGAAACACATTCGCTTACATCTTTTTTTCTCTTCATTTAATTTCCTTTGTCTTGCCCTTTCTTCTTTAACGGCTAATTCTTGTCTACACCCGATAAACACCCTGGACGCCCTGGTTCTCTTTGTTTTTGTAAAAATATTTCATCTTCTTCAATTTTCTTCCGTTCCGAAGCATCAGCGTGTGCTATATCAAATAAATTATCTAAATTGTTCTTAAAGTCTTCCTCAAGGCGCTTGTAAATATCTTGTATTTTTTTAGAATTTTTTTGCAACTCCCTCCAAGCATGGTAAAGATCCACAAGTTTTCTTACACAGTTAGGTATAGCTCTGGTAGGGATTATAGCTTTTTCCCAAAATATAATACACTCCCTATTGACGAGATTAGCGCTTTCACTAACAGTCAATTTAACTTCGCGAATGTTGAAAAAAAGTACTGCAAGAACTTGACGATTAGACGGTAACTTTGCGCCTGTTATTTGATAATTTACGTCACCAACTAAGAAAACACATTTTTTATTGCTTCTTAATTCCACTGCCATCTTTTGAATGTAAAACAGTACGTGTTAATCGCGAGAATAATTGAGAACAAATGACAAATGCAGTGAATACGCACTGCTACTGCCACCTAACATGCATGAGCATGATTCGATGCAAGTCGGCACGGGTTATCGTACTCCAAATAAGATAAAAATTTATTTCCGAGTGTTTTAGAGGCAAATGAACAAAACTAAGACCTATGCGTTAGAAATTTAAAACTTTGAAAAATAAGGGACACCCTAACCACCACATATAATATTTATTTCTTTAATCTGATACATCGGTAAATCAAAATTACATTCATCGTCAATGTGTGCATCCGAAAGAGACGTGAAATTTGTTTCTTGTTACTTATTCCGTATTTCATTTTTATCGGCAAATAGGTGTTGGTTGATAGTAAATTGTCTCATCAACGAATCCCATCCTTTTTCTCTAATTCAATATTCAGTGGGTTTTAAATACATGTCTATGAATATTCTCTGGTATGCCGACTTGATCCTACAGTTCGTATGGATACATTATTCACCGTGAGAGAGGATTTGTACAATGAGAAACATATCAAGGACCCTCCTCACCTACCAATAAAATGATGAACATTCTAAATAATTAAATATGAGTTCTGAATGCACATCTACTACATTCATTAAACTGAGGGCGGAGCACTGTGTTTTCATCACATCGAATCTTTTCAATATGTAATCACACCTCATGAGATAGAATCAATATACGCTTGGTTTTATGTCATGTGTAAGATGAATGGAAGCGAAGATAATATAGTAATTATAATTTCTCAACTCCCTCACGAATGTAACGGGATAACTGGTCGAAAATGTGAGAAGACAAGAATTCAATATAAACAGTTACAAAGTTTAGGTAGGTATCTATCTACAAAACACTCGAATTTTCTTGTAAATATCAAAGAAGGCAGCAATTCTGTAATCTTGTTCTAGTGTTGCTTCAGAAAATTAGTCTATTCTGGAAGTACGTGCATTGAATACCTGAAACGTAGTCTTCCAAGACCCGTGAATCTTTCCAAGTCATAATTTTACATACCGTCGCTAGAAGCTACTGGCTTTTTACCATGAAAACGAACCAGATTTTTCATTTAGTGGTTGCGTCATCTAATTTTTAAGACCGTCTAACTCGAACTTATAGAATTTCAAGTATTTTATCAAAGCAGAGTTTCTTTCGAATAATCCTTTGGGAAAGTATTCCTAGTTTCGAGTTACTGATAGTTTCTCAGCATCTAGATAATGAGTTGGGAAGCTTTCGTACGTAAGTTATAAATAGCCTATTCATGAAGAAAATTACTCCAGGCATTCCCTAATTGCTCTCAGATGATTAAAACTGAGTTTGTATAATAAAAATTACAAGGAAACTTCTGAAATTTGGAAGTGAAACAGGAAACTGATACAAATCGTATCCGAAATAGGTTTTCTGACAAAACATTAATTTAATCTTATAAGAACACAACAGGCAGACAGATGAAAGCAAATGCTTCATGGAAACTTCTTCGATTTCTAGTTGACTTATTCAGTTCTTTTCTCACAAGCAATGATGTGCTTTCGAAACACATCAAACATCGACAATGTAATATTTGTCTTTATAATTCCATCAAACACTTTCACATTCCAATGTGCAAACGTAAACCCAGTTTTACAGTTCCTGAAAAAAAAACTGGATGCTTACTTCTGTTAATTGTAGTATTTTCGATGTGATTCTTGAGAGAATTCGTTAAAAGATGTTGTTTTTCAATTTGTATGCAGTCCAACCAAATCAAGACAATCGAATACTGAAACAAATTGAAAAACCACCTTTAACAAATTCTCTCGGGAATTACACGGAGAATACTAAAATTAACAGAAGTAAGCACTAGTAAACCAACGTTTACGTTTGCAAATTGGTATGTGATAGTATTTGATGGAATATTTGGAAAAATATTAGCCTTAATTAATAACAATTATTCAGATTTTGCATTTTCGATGTTAATTATATCGTGAGCTGGGCTACCTTAGAGAACTATTGAATATTGTTGTAAACAATTAAAGTTTGAAGTCACGGATGCATATTTGTTTATGTGATATGTGTATTTTTGATTTGGTATTGGCCAAATTTGATTTTATTTCACTTATTGAACGTCAGTAATCCTTCATCCTAATATGTTCTTTCATAAAATGCAAATGTCCTGCGCGAAATATCATCTTCGAGAGGACAAAATTAATTTTTTCTAGCCTAATAATCTACATATGAGTTGAATATACACCTCGATTGTGTTTATAATTACATTTTTGCAAAATCAAATATACTGAACGCAAGTCGATGGATTTGGCGTTTCCTACTTGATATAAATAATGTTTTTTCAAATATGTACATATAGAAATTAAACATATACTTCAACTTAAAATAACTGCAAAGTTCGGAGGGTTCAAGACCCGCTTTGAAAATGTGACCAGGTGACGAAAACGTTGTCAGCAATTAAGCTTTGTGTTCCATTTGGTTTTCTACATATTTTGTACTGAAAGCATCGCATTTCATTGCCACAATAATTTCCGTTTAATTTTCGTGATCTACACACTACAACTTTACCATCTCTCTAGTCTCCTCATCATCTCTTCTATTATTACCTTAACAACTGAGTCTTCTGAAATCCATAATTATGATCACACCTTTTTTTCTATCATTGAAAGATTCTCTATTCCGACTTGAATATTGAAGATTCTACTGACTTTGGTTATATCATTATAATTTCATTGTGGCTAATCTGTTCAATAGAATTTCTAATTGTATACCTTAAATAATATGTACTTTTGGGGAATTCTCAGAAATATGAAAGAAGGAATTGTTTAATACCGATGTATCTAAACGTTAATAGAAAATCATGACCGAAATAAAATATTGCTTTATTAGTTATGAACAAAAAGAATTCCTAAACCGAGTGTTATAACTCAACTAAGTCTACATTCAGAAACGTGATTTTGATTTCGACTGATGCGAAAAAGGAGTAAATAACGTGCTATAATAGTTTACATCATGACAGCTACCTAATATACTACTACAGTATGTAAGTAAGTGTGACTGTAGGTTTACTTTTTCTATTTTTCACTTTCCACACTATACGAAATACAGGGTGTTTCAATGAGGTAGGCAAGCAGCCATGTTTCGGATACTGTTGGGCATAGAAATGTAGGAAAAAAAGTTTATCATCCAAATGGCTATGAGAGAATCCTGAAAATTATTGTGAAAGTCCGTATTTAGTCACAAGAGGGCACAATTGAGAACTAAAATCAAAATTCCCTATTTTTTCGGAAATTTCTGCATTGAGCTCTATCTTTAGTAACATTATTAGAAAGGTAAGACAATTCTTCATCATTTTTGTCTGAGGCTGATTGCCGAACCGACTTTGATAAGAGTACGAAAAGCTATATTGAATAAGTAATCATCTAAATCGATGTAGTTTCTAAACGACTTATCCGATTTTAGTAGGCTTAAGTTTGCTTGGGAGAAAAATATGAGTAGATTTAATCTTCGAATCCATTGGTACACGATAGTTCCTAATTAAATATGGTAGAGGGCGCAATTTGTAATAATAACAGTTCTCATTAGTACGTACGACTATAACTCAAACATTGGGACAAAATATTGAGAAAGTTAGCATATGAACCTCCTGATTTCATGACAAGAAACTTGGAAAATTCGATGAGAATAACATTTGTGATGAAATGCCGATGAATGGAGTAATTAAAAAAGAATAAACCAAGGACGGGATATTTTCATGCGATTGAAATATTAAAAAACTAGTGTTATATGAATAAGAGAAATTATGTGATTAATTTCAATCTATGAAATACCTCGATGATGGGAAATCAATGTAAAAATTTTCTAACAATAACTATCAAACCTTGCAACTCCTATTAAGGAGCATACATCGAATGTAGAAGCTTATATTGATTGAATATTATGTTAGGAAACCAGAATTTTAATTCATATTTTGGAAACGTTGTTAACCAGGCTCGAACATACAGTAATAACGAAGCTTTCACGAGAGCACATTTATCTATCAGCTCAAGATATTTTAGAACATACTTACTTGAAAGGCGGAAGATTCATTATGATTGTATTTCTTCCGAAACTGTTATTGCAAAATATATTTGATATAAAGTAATCATTCTAGAAGAATTGAGCTACGTATGATGAAAACGAATCTTTTATGGCCAAGGGATTAGATATTCGATTAGGTTCTAATTTGAAATGACGATCGAAGTGGTTTAAGGTGAGGATAAGATAGAGGTTTTATCGTAGTTTATTAACCGATTTTAAAAACCTTTGTTTTGGAAACAACCTTACCGTCTGTCGTATCAATATTCATGGGATAATTAACTTGAACCAGAGCTCACCTGTTGCATTTAATACTGGAATTTACTCACCGAACGCTAATTCAGGATTCTTTACAAAGCTGACATAAATCTCCTTGTTATCCAATTACCTGAAACAATGACATCCATTAATAAGATGTTTGATTAACTGGTATCAAGGAAAAAGACCGTTAGTTCATTTGATTGAGTGTTCTTTTTTATATTGACATTCTATTCCTCACAATTAACATAATTCTTGAAATGTCTTTGCACAACTTTGCAAACTGATTGGTGAATGTTTATTATTCTGTAACTACCACTAAGTGCCTAACAACTAACAATGAATGTTAAGCTATCACTGCGCTGGTTTTGATATAATCACAGCATTTGCTTATGTTTTCGAAGAGAAAATTTGAATTCATTTAGACTGAATATATTTATTTCTATATTCTGTATTGCCTTATACAACTCCATAATTGCTGAGCCTCGTCACAGCTATATTGGTTCTGAGGTTAAGAAGAAAATGCATCTTCCAATATCAACGCACATATGAATGAAGAAAATAAAGAAATGAAGAAAGGAATTATCATTTGAAAATTTTATAAATGACGTCATCGAAATAGTGCTACATTTTTGTGTTCCTCGTCATAGAAGACATTCCCGAAATCTTTTGATATTGGACCTCAGTTACCTTATACTAAGGTAACGTTGAATTAATAACTCTGTAGTATCATGAAACTTGACAATGCATAAATCTTCATGACAATGATTTTGACAGTTCATCTGACAGCAACATATAAGATGGTAAAGCAATAAAGAACAAGGATTACACTTACGAATATTGTAAGTAGGTACATTTATGTCAATCATTGCCGGTGTTTTATTATTATTTCATTTGTTTCATAACACTGCAGACTTTACAAGGAGGATTACCAAAATTCAATTCATTCAAAGGCGGCATTGAGTCGTTATGTGGAATTTTGTGTAACATTGGTTCAGAAAAGTCGGTCGGAATATCAACAAGTTTTGGAAGGAAATATTTATGTGTCGATACAAAAAATAGACTTGAATATTTGTTGAAATATTATCATCCTAGTATAATACTGTTACTGAGGCTATCGAAAGTAGATTTGGAAATTGTGCATTGCATTGAACATTTTTGTAATCGAATATTTCGAGTGTTTTTTATGTACTCTTTAAGATCACAATATGGAAAATAATATCGACTTGAAACTGAAAGTTCATCTTCTATATCTTCATCTAAATCTTTCAGGTGTTGGTTCAGTTTCATTCTAATAATCGATCAATTAAAATCTTCGGAAATTTGTTTTCTTTTGCCATTCATCTAAATTTAATTCAGACATTATAGGTGTGCGATGAATTGCTGTGCAAAAACTTTTGGAGTCATTGTGTTGCTGCATGCTAGATAATATTATTCGATTCAATTTGGTGTTTTCAAATGGTATATAACGTTTTTTTCGATATAAGTGAGATACAGTATAAAACTGTTATATTTTATTCAGCCATCCCAAAGGCCAATCACTCAGTTGATTCTATAAAAGTAGATATACATATTGTAAGCTACCGATTGCGTTTTGTTTCCTATATTTTCTAATTAGCCTGAAATTTGATTTTAGACCTCTTGGAAAAGATCGTAAAAAATCAAATTTCTGCTGCTGTATACTAACTCATAATTCTTATTGAATTGTGTTGTCCATTACTATATGATATTCAATTATAACAATGAAACTTACAGAAATTTAATTAATCAAACACTTGAGAATTTCTACGTAATTCTTTCTAATGTTTGAAATATGTATGTGTAGAAAGCTGATACAATAAATCAGTAAAGTGGTGCAGCAAAGATCTTTTCTGTCATTGGTCATAAAAATTTCAAACACATCTGTTTAACATTGAACTTCATAATTCAATTCGAAAGTCTAATTCTACTATCCGCTAGAAAATATAATCCTCATTATTAATATGAATGTGGTGCAACATTTCATGCTCTTTCGCAGGAAAAAATAACAACTTTTAATTGCTAAGTTGTAAAACTAGTTTTCATTCAACAAAGTTCCTGAAGCCTGTATTGAAATGTGAAGAGGGGCATATTTGCCAATTGATTATTTTTTTATGAAATTTATTATCACTAGATGGAAATATGGGCTTTACTGGACTCGCTAGTCGAAATGTTACCGACAAGAACAACTCTTTTTGGTAAATTCAATTTGACAGTCATGTGAAAAAATATTTTCTGATCCTCAAGTGGTTTGCTTCGATATTGGGAACCTCGAATACTAAGATGATGATGAAGAATAAGATTGCCCTCAAGATTGGAACATAGAAAAACTGTACATTTACTGACGATTTTAAGGATCAACTATTTCATATTATTATTATTATTATTAATATCATTTGCTTCAAAATGACGTCATAACCGGAAGATAATAACTATTGGATATACATTTTTCCCCTCTGTGTAGTGTAGTGCAGAAAGTAGTAATAATAGTTATGAAAATAACAATAGGTAATGGCAAAATTGAACAATCTGCCTAAAGACTTAGAGAAAATATTTTAGAGGATATCGAACTAGAGTTAGCAGATGAGATCGTTCATTTGCTTAGTATTTTATATCTCAATCAGAGGATTCTGATGAGACAGTGCCAGCATCGAAATCCTACAGAATTATTTTTGACAAGTTGCTGCAGTCAACGTTCCCAAATGTTATCATAGGTGTTATAAATGTCTCATCGTCACGAATAGGTGATCGATCATTCTCTAAATCAAGCCACCAATCTTTAGTGACTTATGAGCGACTGAACTCAGTAGATATTATGGCCACTGAATAAGATATCCTGCATAATGCACATTCAGTATATTTCATTCTAAAAACTATCACAACAAGCAATTCAAGAAATGAAAATATTTAAAGTTTTGATAAAACCATTCTTTCATAATAAAGAATACCTCTCATGTTTGTTCAATGTTATCTAAATAACGTAGAGCAAGGAAAGCGCAATGACCTTGAACGTCGATAAAACGTTGGTGCTTTTCTATGGGGCTGCCGCCTCCCGAAACTCCGCTATGCCTCGCGTCCCATGTCGCCATTGATAGAGGTACCAAGACTGCCTAGGGGCCTCCTCAGATTATGATCCTGCACTGTATAAAAATCATATTCCTATCAAACTATGATAACAATTAAATTAAATAACGTAATCACACCTGAGCTTATTGCAATGAAATTGGGAACACGTCAGTATTGTAAAAATTAATTTACCAGCTCAAATTATTAAAGCAACAAAATTTATAGAACATGGAGACATATATGTGCCATGAAGATGAAAATAAAAGTGCAAACATTCTTACAATCATTCCTATAATAATGATTGCTAAATTTCACGACAAATTTTCAGGTATAGTGGATGGAAACACCATAATATTACAATTATAGGAAATAGGGAGTGCAAACATGAAGATTGTTGTTACTCACATGAAGCTGATATTGGAAAATGATGTTCTTAGTATGAAATATAGTTCACATACAAAATGAATATTAGACTGCCAGCTCAAAGTTGTGTATTGACATCATTATTCGAAAGATCCGTACACCTCAGAAAAACCATTGCCTATTATTATTAGTTTGATAATCTTAATTGCTCATTTGAAATATTTGGTTCACACAATAAAGTGAGGAAGTCAAGTAGATGTGAACAATTATTATCGTTTGAATCATAAGGGCTATACTGAACGACTTCTTTCATGAAATGAAAAAATTGGGGAAGAATAGATGATACACTAAAAGAGTTCACAACTGTGGATACCCTGTAACATTAATAAATACGAAATAGTATTCACTAATAATACTATTCAAGTATTAATAACCTTTCTGCTACCAAGTAGTGCTTTAATAGTATTTTGGTTGAATAGAGGAGACTTGAAGACGGCAACATAAAATTTCAAGTTCCTTATGTTTTCAACTCTTCTAAGTAAAATGTATATTTGGCATGAAGAATTTAAAAAAATTCAGATTAAAGAATATCTGTAGAAGAATTTAACCAATATGATGATGAGGTGTCTGAATGAACTGATTCTAACAATGAAATAGGTCAAGTCAGATGAGAAATTGAGAAGAAAGCTATCAGGTTGTCTTTTCTTACGAGGGCAAGGTGAAAAGTACCTAAAAAATGAAACAGATGGCGCCAAAGTCAAAATCCCATGTGATATTTGTGATGCACCATCTTTAACTAGAACGCATAAAAAATTTCAGACCAATATGTTATTCAGTTCTGTTTTGACACCCATCGAAAGCAAGTAACCTTGAAGATTTTTCTAAACAAGAAAAAAGGGGATTTCGCGTTTGATTGAACATTATTTTTGCGTGCAAAAAACATTATGCAAATCAAAGCATCGCTTGTTAAACATTATGAACTCTTCACTATCGATTGGAACGATTTACAAGTGGTCTACTGATTTTCGTTGTGGTAGTATGACCCCAAAGGACGTTGAACGTTCTGGTCGTACAATTGAGGTTACAACGCGAGGAATAGTCAATAAAATCCATGTTATAATATCGGACGTTCGGTGAGTTGAAATGCACGAGATTGCTGAGGCTATGGGCATCTCAACCGAACGGGTACGGAACATTGCACATAAATTTCTGAATATGAGGAAAATATCTGCCAGATGGGTGCTGCATTTGCTCTCTGTTGACAACAATCGTGACCGTGTGACAACCTCAAAGGAGTGTTTGGCGATGTTCAAGCGTGATAAGAAGGGTTTTTAGAGCCGTTTTATAACCGTGGACTAAACATGGATCCATCACAACACACCAGAGATTGAAGAACAGTGGAAAAAGTGGACTTGTTCTGGCGAATCGAAGCCGAAGTGAGTTTTTCGGTCAACAAAGTCAGGGCGACAGTTTTCTGGGATGCACACGGTATCGCCAATATCGATTACTTTGAAAAGGGCAAAACGATCACCGGCGTAAATTATACAGAGCTATTGAATCGATTCGACGCCGATTTGAAGAGAAATCGACCGCATTTGTCAAAGAAAAAAGTGCTGTCCCAACAGGACAACTCACAGCGCACAGGTTTGCAGTCGCGATGGCAAAATTGCATGAATTGCGCTACGAATTGGCTTATCATCCACCATATTATCCAGAATTGGACCCCTGCGATCTTTTTCCAAACTTAAAGAAATGGCTCGGCAGAAAGAGATCAGGCTTCAACGATGAGGTCATCACTGAAACAAACCCCTATTCTGAAGTATTGCCGAAATCGTATTATTTGGATGGGATCGGAAAATTAGGAAAAGAAAAAGGTTGGAGAATGTGTATCGGGCTACAAGGAGATTATGTTGAGGAGTAAAATAAGTTTTGACCAAATAAATCATTTCTGGTTCGACCAAATAAATCATTTCTGGTTTCATTTTTCAGGGAATTTTCATCTTACCCTCTTAAGCAAATAAACAGTAGACGGAAACGGTATCAACATGAATGCCGGAGAAATCGGAATTATTTGATCCATTCTTGATGACTTATCTCAGTGAAGCATCTTCTATCGGGTAGATGCTCCATTATGCCAATGGGGTCTGTATACCTTGACAATGTATATGTCGATAGCACTGCAGCTTTATCGTTCGGCTGATGAGGTTTTATAAAGCAGAACAACATTGGTCTAGAGCAACCTATTCACCTTTTTGGAATAATGTCTAACAAGTAATTTGTTCGAGTATCTTGTTCGTTTGTTGATTATTACATTGGTTGGTATCGCATTCCTGGCAGTAGGCTACTAACATTCGCCGTAACTTCAGTTAAGATTTTGATATTGCAACGTGTTCACCATAAATTATTCAAAAACAACGGATAAAACTTCTAGACGTGGAAGATAAATTCTATTTTCTGCTCTCCATTCCAAACGACGTCGCTGATTATATGTAAATTTATATGCAGTAGAATTGTGTATTATCATTTTACACTATCTGTGTAGTAATATATTGCTATATCGTATTTCAATGTTTATTCATTTATAACTACATGTAAAACATTTTTGTATTTGAAATCATTGTGTAGTGAGTACATTCGTTAAAATACCTATTTAATAGTATTTCAACTCATTCCATCTCTGAAATAGATACATTGTTCAAATTCCTGTTATTTTTAATTAATACTTATCCACTAGTAGTTATTAATACATATTATATAATATATCCGCTTATAACCATGATGTGAAATTCAATTATACTGTAGTAACGTTTTATCACATTATTGACAGTTCGATTCCATCCTCCACGAACTACGATTATAATTAGAACACACTCTCACACTTTACCTGCTTGTGCACCGTAAATTGTACGGAAACTCCATTTAGCCCCAGGAGAATTCATCGATGTTATACGAATCTTCATGGGTACCTACACATATTTCACATGCTTAACTCAACCGATTTTCAGGCTTTAATTTCATTAACTACGAAATAAAATAACTCATGTCTTTTTATACACTTTAAGCGTACCTAACGCAACACGCAAGAAGACATGCACGCATCAAATAATTGGCACATTATTTAAAATCGATGTTAGAAGATCCACTATATAATGAGATTATAATCTAATATAATACAGACATGTTTTACTTTGTTTGAAACTGATCGGAGAGGAAAATATTAATGTAACTACTCTGTAAAAAAATTATAATAATGTTTATTACTGGTGGAATAAATTATCTAGAAACAGTAGTAATGATAAAATACAGGAATGTATAACTACTAGAGAATCGAATGAACAAATAGAAATACAATTTATAATCCGTGAGATAGGTAGATACCAGAAGGTACCGCTAATTTCCGGTTTGGTAGAGTGAGCTCACAGGCGTCAGTGATGAGCTCTAGTTGCAGAATTATGCCGACGTTGAACAAGTAAGAAATATATAGCAGTTATCCAACGGTGGGCCATTCCGGAAAAGGACAGCTTTGATTTACAAAACAGAGTTCTATGTTCTATTCAAAAGGAGCTATGTCAATTAATGTCCATTGAATGTGTAGTAGATTCCTGATAAATCCATGACACTCCAAAGTACTCATTCTACTCGATAAGCCCACATCGTATTTGAATAAAATTCAAAATGAGTATAAATTAATTACGTAATTTTACAAAACATTAATATTAATATCACTTTTTTGTAACAAATTATAATTATGTTCCCTAAATTATGTAGAAAAAGTAGTAATGATAAAATATATGAATATATGACCACTAGAATCAACAAATGAAAATTTAATTATTAATCCCAGAGATAGATGGATACCAGAACGATCCGCAAAATTTCCAATTGGGGGAGTGCATTCGCAGGCGTCGAAAAATTATGCCAAGTTTGAATAAGTGAAAACATATAGCAGCTATAATATTCATCCAACGAAGGACATTCAGAAAAGGAACAAAATAATGGATAACTTAGATTCAGATTTCTACTCAAATGGAGTTGTGTCAATCCATTCCTGATGTATCTATAAGAATCGAAACTTCTTATTCTGCTTGATAGGCCTTGAGTGTAATCGGAGAAAAATCAGAAATATTTGGATACTACTTGTTTTACTTTGTATCGATCCGACTTTTGAATGGATCATCACACATCATTATTCATGATAGAACCCTATAATAATTTGAATATATATCCTTGAACTTCCTCCCAATTAAAGAACTATATCTTAAATGATATAGTTAACTGTATTTAAGTAATACGGAGCGGATTGAACGAACACTATATTGTAACCCCCACATCCGAGTTATTAATTAGGAAGGGAGAGGCTGAATAGAACCGGTTGCGGATGAAAACTAAGCATCTCAGGTGTGTGACTGTTAATACAAGGTAGGTCGTAATCAAAGCTATCCATTACATTATTTTTAGAGTAGCATTGAATCTTTTCAATTTCATTCACAATCAGGCTTACTCTGATATATAGAGAACTTTGATTGTTTCCTGCTCTTGCAACAGGCACCAAGATCTCTTTATTATAGAACATTGTAATTTTATCTATTTTAACCCGATATCGTTTATACAATTGGCGAAATCATTTGATTCCATCATTTTCTGAATGCACGTGGGTTTATTATATCGTATATGTATTTGCATTGAACTCCTCATAAAACGAACATCTGTGTAGCGTTATTCGCATTGAAAAGGTATGAAACATATAGAGGATGGGTCAGAACTAACCACTTCATAATCATAATTCCACGAGCCATGTTTCAATATACCGTCGATTATAGAGATAACATGGGACATGTTGAACTATCCCGGAAATCGTACTAAAGAGGCATAATAATACGAAATCCACCCACGTGGTTCTAGGAATCATTGAACCATAAATCTCATATTTATTTCCAAATTCAATACATTATTTCAAACCTTGTTTAAATTGATTCCATTATAATCGTAATAAATTCTGAATAATTGTCATATATTAATTTGATCTGTAATTTTAATTATAATTTATCTTGGCTTCACCTATTTAATATTTCTTCGGCTTAACTCAGCGGCATTACTGAGTCATTGCACATATTAAATCTTACCTCTCTTGTGGACATACTACTCGTGTATTTTTTCTTTTTCGATAGGAGGATATTGGATCCAATACACTACTAGAGACCTCGCGGAGTCACCTTCAGGACCACCGGAGATACACAGGGGAGTAATTTTAATGTCACATTGTTACAACTTTCATTACCATGATGATGATGAATTAGATGCTGTTCGTAATCGCTGAGTGGAAGTAGATTGATTACATTTATTCATAATAGTAGAGTATGTGAAACATTTTGATCGAAAATTTTTTATGATTTAACGCGACCGCACGGAAAATGTTCGTTTTGGTGTATAAAACAAAAGTATAAAATTTCTACCTCCTAAATTGACCGCAACCCCTTTTTTTCCGCCATTTTGTGGTATTTTGGACATTTTTAGGGGAAGTTTGTAAAAAAAAAATGTATATCTCCAGTTGTATTGAAAATTAGAAAACCAAACTGGAACCCTTTTATTGTCAATGTTTAAGGAACTTTGAACCAGTTCAAATTTCAAGTTGATCCGACCTCCCCCTTCCTCGCAATATATATATGTATATACGTATATGCATGGGAACTTGCGTGACGGCTAACTCGGGCAGTTTCCAACCGATTCAACTGAAATTTGAACTATAGGTAGGTTTTATGCCCTCAAAACTGACTTCCGATTCTCAAGTCAAAATATCGAATTGTTTCTGAGAAATTCGAGCTTAAGTCAATTTTTTAGCTAATTTCCCAATTGAAATATCTCATGTCCTTTTCATCCTATTGACATTTGCTTAGCGTCAAAATTTAGTCATTTGCATATATTTTTACGTAGTAATCATCGTTTTTATATTACATCAGCAATATTTACATTAGCAATATGATACTATTTTAGGTGATAAAGGTATATACATTTTTTTTAACATAAAAAAATCATAAAATGTGCCTGTGAATACAAATATGCATGTGTAAATACGTGTTAATGTGTTTGTATGTGTGTATGTAAGTAAGTGTGTGTGTGTGTGTGTGTGTGTGTGTGTGTGTGTGTGTGTGTGTGTGTGTGTGTGTGTGTGTGTGTATGTAAGTGTGTGTGTGCGCGTGCCTTATTACGCGTGCGTTAAAAAATCGTATCTGTATCAGGTATACAACAGATTCATCGTATTGTAAAGATGAGAGACCCGTTTTTACTACATTGTGTAATACATAGTTTATACCTACACATACCTATAATAATAAGTATGTGTAAAAAAAAATTTGCATATAAATAACGGATGAGAACATAGTCTAAGAAGATCTTCTCTTCTTATGGATGAGAACTACTTTGTAAGGCTGATTCAAATTTTTGATACAACAGCTGTCAGTTTTTGTAAGAACACGTGTGGTCTTAGTGATCTCGTGTCGTGCTTCAGTCTATGTTTGATTTTCTATCGTGAACGTCATTTTATTATTGATCACTATACTTAGAATATTCCAAGTATTATTAAGTATCACCCAATTTGTCTGTGAGAACCTGGATTGGGCTAAATGTAGATGTTTTATATACGAACGTTTATAGAACTTCCGATCAAATAAATCATCATTTATTGTTATTATTCAAGCTGAAGATTCTTGGCTTCCAAAAGGATTGATGTTGCATTTCACATCATAGTTATTTTCTACGGTGGTCACAGATCTCTAAGTTACACAGCAATATCTAGTGTTCTGCACGGCTTCAACACGCGACCCTATGTTTGTAATTTTTTTAAATGATATCACGTCAATAATCAGTTGTCTGCATCAAATTCCCGCAGTTGATCCCAAAATCTGTTTGAGTATAAATGTGAATGACTCTCCAAAATTGTGGAAATTTATTTTTATCTTTTCCTGGCTTTATTATATATAAAAAGGATTTCAAAACAAATTAAACATTTGCGTTGTCACTTTTTGGCTGCAGCATCAACTTTATTTTTCCTCACAAGTGCCATATTGGATTATTACAGGTTTGAATATAACTTTTTATTATCTTTACAATGATGTGTCACAAGTTAAGTTACACTAGGAAACGAAATATTATTAATTTTTTTTTCCGTAGTGAGTTTTGACATTCTGATATATTGTGAGTCATCATCACGGTCGTATATACAGGTCTGGAAACTCGAGGCTGTTTCCTATGAGAGAAGTGAGTCCGTTAAGCGTCATCTGTTGTGTAGTACCAAAAGGGTGGCGCATGAGTCGAGAGATATTCTCTGGCACGAATACGACAGTGTTTGAACGATATGGCGCCTAATCCTGACAACATACTTCGATCCATGCGCCAGCTGGTGGTTATACGGGGGACTACGAGTCTGACGACATGTAAGAGATTCATGTCAAACATAGAGTTTCCAGACCTATATATACGACCGTGGTCACCATATATTGTTTGAAAATATGTCTTTTACTAGTAGGTGAGAAAGAGGTGTGGTAAAACTTTTTTATTTACACCCGTGAGGTAAAAGATTCTTATCTCACTCATTTCGTGTGAGGTAAGGAGTTCGCACGCGTGTTTCTTATTGAACTGATTTTCAATCAATCGAATTAGTTCAATGGAAACAACTGTATTGTGAACAATATTCAAAACTGCCATCTGAATTATTGGTTGTAATGTTCTGGTTTTCCCAATAAATCATGACAGATTGCAAATTATAATTACTTTTTACGGGCTTAGATAAATATGTGTATAATATAATGTAATAAAGATATATTAATGTAAGTGTAACTTCATTGAGAATCATCATTGAGAAGGAAATAACATAGTCTATTCAAAACTACAATAGTCCAATATGGCGCCAATACAAAAATAATGATGATGAAGGTGATCGTAAGACGAAACGTCGGATGGCAAATAAGAAAACGCTTTCAGGTTCCTCAGTTTTTTTTTGAATCACGGATTTTCTCAAATATCTCAGAATTTTCTTGAACTTTTCAATCTTCTTCCACATTATATTGTTAGTCTGATGAATGCCCTCATTCAACCATATCTTCCAGTTTTAGAGATTCCAATGATGAGGATCCAATTTGAAAAACCCGATATATGGAATATTGTGTTTAGTATCTACATTATATTGACGTAACAAATAGTCTTGTACTCGTATGTAGAATTATTCTCGAATAAATAAACTCATCAAATAAAAACGTCAAATAATTGATCCTTGAACTGTATAAAAGATAAAGTTAAGGATATAGGATGGTATTGCAATTGGCAAATAATCTTATAGTATCAATCGGCTTATGTATATTTGGTAAACAGTACAATTCAACTAAATTGGGATTTGAAATTTGAAAGAGTATATTCTATATCCTTAGCAATTAGGTTGGATTATAATGTCAAGATGTTTACTAATGTAACTCAAGTATTCCATCTTCATAATATGACCTATTAATGAGCATGTCGTTCAGATACTGGTAATAATCCGCTTCGCTGTATTTAGGTGGAATCAATCTTTCCTGTCAGGATCACATCATCATCAAATGTCAAATGGTTATACATAATCATATATAAATTAATCCATTTAGCTTCTACCAACTTTCCTGACAAATGTCTTGATGAATATTGATTAGATGATAAGTTAATTTTAGAGACCATAAATATATTGTGGATGGTTAGAAAAAAATAAAATCGTGGAAAGACGCCAAATTATAATTTCTGTGATTATATTGAATCTTTAGTCGAATTGACAACATAATGTGTTTTACAAGGGTCAATACTATATATATATGTATATATATATATATATATTTGTATGTTTTCTAGGTATATTGGTTCGTATATATACTGATAATGAAATAAAAATTCTGTTTTGACGTTTCGACAATGTTTATTGCCTTTATCAAAATTGTTAATTGAATTAGTGTTTCCATGTAATTTAGAAAAGAATAGATGATTTCGATTAATGGAATGCGTCTGCAGCCGACTTGTGTCTTAAGATCCAATTAAAACTGCAGAAAACATTGGATCTTAAAACACAAGTCGGCTGCAGACGCATTTCATTAATCGAAATCATCTATTCTTTTCTAAATTACATGGAAACACTAATTCAATTAACAATTTTGATAAAGGCAATAAACATTGTCGTAACGTCAAAACAGAATTTTTATTTCATTATCAGTATATATACGAACCAATATGCCAAGAATACATACAAATATTACAAATGGTTCAAGAATATCAACAAAAGAATATATATATATATATATATATATATATATATATATATATATATATATATATATATATATATATATATATATATATATATATATATATATATATATACATATATATACTGCTTTCTACTATCACCTACTGTGAGCAAAATTTTACGGTTTCGGATACCTTTGCGGGTTAAATGTATATGTCTTAGATATGCGAGAAGCGTAGTAAGACGGTAAAATACACTTTTTATCATTGAAAATTCTTTCCAATTGACAACATATGTGTTTTACAACTCTATGTTTTGTACTTATAATCATTGGGCAATTTCTTGAAGTCAAACTAGATCATCTTTTCTGTAATATTTGATTCAATATATGTTCTCATCTTTGACTATTCAGATCAGTAGACTCAACAAGCAAGGCATTCTGATTTGCCTCTTCGCGGGGTAGGTACATGAAGTATTTCCAGCAGCAAACCTGATGCTTGTGTCCCTTGGTTTATTTTTGTCTTTTGATTTGCAATTTGGAGCTTAAAGCACCTGCATCCATTTTCGCTTTCATGTCTGTTCGAATTTTTTCGAATTCGATCTTTTATAAGCTTGTGCATCAAGTTCTGAGGTATAATCAGTCGATTGTTCTAACGTATATAACTTTCTTCAATAATTTTGATTAGCAATATTACATGTTTTAGAAGTTCATCACGAGATTCTAATGCAATTCGAAAACTATCAAATGTTGCTTGCAAACTATAAGAGAGTAATACTGACAGAAGGTCGTCATTTATTTGTACTTCCATGTCACTGAGCCGGCCAACAGCATCGATCCTTTCGATACCTCTTCCTCCACATGACGAACACAGGTATTCCTAATCTGACAGGTGTAACAATGCTTAAAGTTTCCTTCGACCTATTCAAGTAGTGATCAATAGATATCTCATCTATCCCGATGTGCTGCTTATAATACTCCTTTGATATTCTACAAACCATTTCTATTGTATTGAGACTACGACTACTTCAGTTGTTTATTTCTTCGAGAAGTTTCAGTGATAATTCTAAAAGATATTATGATAAATAAATTCTGATGGGAGTCATATTAGAGAGTAGAAGCGGATACCTTTGAGCCTAACCAACTATAGCCTGAAACACCTATCATACCTCTCAGATAGAAAGAAACATTTTTATCTCCGAGGAAACAGTCAAGCAAAGCTGATAGCACTGCTTATATTCACGCGAAGATCAAAGCTTGGCTGAGGATACCTAGATGTCTCTAAGCTGCTGATTAATGCAGAAAATGGGAAATGAGACAAAATTCAACATACCAAGACAATAGTTCAGGGCTGATGGCGTTTCGGAACAGAGAAACACTATCTTCTGAGATATCATCTCAACAATATGATCATCGATGAGGAAGGTACATATCGCTTCAGTAAATACGAACCTAAGTCAGTATATGAGAAATTTTCTCATCTGAACGAGAGTACATCTGGCAGCATGAGCCGAATGTCTATAGTGACGTCACAGGCTCCTCATAGATAATACCTTAAATAGACGAGAAATTTCTACGTTACACTTTCAGACAATATTCAAACACATCTAGTGAGCTTTGAACCAGACGCCTATCGCCACATATTGGAATGTACAATAATATGAACCCAAATATTTTTATTCACAGTTTCAACAGTTAGGTATACAAAATAAAAAAAAATGAATAACATTTATTGTTGAATTATTACATTCTCAAAGATATATGTTTGAATAGGTAGTATAGAAATAAAAATATGTAGTATAGAAGATATTCAACATGTTTAATTGAAATCTAAAATTTTCTAAAGCGATTTTATCTATTTAGATCTTTTTTTCTGTCAAAGATATCATTTGCTTTGTTATATTGTGTTCTTCACTTTATATCTGGTATCACATATATCAATCTATTCAAACAAGTAATGGAAAAATAATTTACAAGAATTCCGAAGGAAGGTAATCATCTGGTGATCTATCAAATATTTTATTGCAAATAAATTTCCTGAACTGGCTATAATCTAGCCGCCTAAATTACATTCTGGCCTCAGAAACATGACAAGTGCGCACTATTTCTTGATGAAATGAGAGGTCTAGAAATTGTCTAGGAATTATCTACAATAAGTTCCAAACACAAAATATTAAATGAGTACCTATCAAACGAGGGAAGGAACAAACAATGCCGTGAGCAGCTGACAGCGCCTATACGACCTACAACTATGTTGAATCTACTACAAATAGATAATACACTGTAATAATAATTATAATTATTATTGTTGAGGTGTTGGACCTCGTGTCACGCATCATCTAGTGGGACGGTTCCCACTCACGAGTGTTCACTCAGCTACCAAAAGACGGTTCCCACTCGAGAACTTTCACCATTCCTCCCCCCAGGATACCGAACCCTGAAGAGGTTAACACCATCATCGTGATATATTTCATTTAAGGTCGGCTTAGTGACGCGGTTTCCAGCCTAGAGTGATCAGCAAGGTCAAGAGTATTCACTAGATTCACAAGAAGGACAAACAAACCATCGGAGACCGGGTGAGTGGTTTATGCGCTGAAGAGGTGCTCTGCGTTTTGCGGGATCAGTGTTATGCATCTGCACATAATGTGCATTGATATTTTCACCTTCGCAATGATGAATCGCTAAGATTCATATTACTGAAGAATTCAACAAATAAATTTCCACAAAGTACCATTTGCTCACTTGAACACTGTGCGTGTTTCCTTTTTTCCGGTATAAAAGATTAATTGAGAATTTTTCTACGGTGTATCATCCAGAATAGTGTCAATTGTTTATTTGTAATATAAGGAATTTCCGAGAAGTTCAATCTTGAAATTTTGAATCTAATCGTAGGAAGCCGATTATTATCGGAACACAATAATAATGCTTATTATTTGCATTTATCTGTGCATTTATCTATAGCAGGTGATCAACAATTCACCTTGATTCATTGTTAGAATAATCCTACGAGTAGAAAGTTCATTGGGAAGAACTGATATTTCTTCGAAGTTCTAGCTTACGTCGAAAATAAATTCCCTCATTTCTTTTTAATACTCGTTCTAAATCAATATGATTTAAGTGTGTCTCAAGCAAATGCATCGATCCCTAGTTATTGGCGGCAACGACTTAAGGTTCGTCCATAAACCAACGAAAGAGATCTGAAATATCGCTACTGAATCTCTAACACGGAGTATTAAAATCTCTGGAGATAGTTGGAATTTACTCTAAAGAAATCCTTGATATATTTTATGTAAGGTGATTTCAGAAACAGAACATAAACGACATTTGTACTAAATTGAATAAAATACCCGTAGATAGGACTGAACTTACAAGCGAAATTGGATTTGATCCTGACTCAAGTTTTTTTCTTACCTACCGGCATTGTGGGACTGGAAGTATTATGAATGCTCTTCGTCCGAACGATTATCCAGACTCTGAGAAGTTGATGCAGGTTTTGATACGAGACATGATATAAATGACGGTATGCATGCATGTATTGTTAAATTAGAGATTATCTCATATACAAATTAATCTTGCATCGAAGAGCACAATATATATTTTATAGGATTCATTGAGCCAACGTTCCCGAATTCATGGATGTTGCGCTCGTTGAAAATGAGTTCATTAGCCATGAATTAGCGGCAGAATTGAGCCGATGCTGAGTGAATAAACAAAAAAAAATATTATGACACTATTCAATTATTTATTCATACATTTATCTAGTATATATGCCAACAGGTTAACCCAATTATAGGCCGAACAATACAGAGCAACATATAAAAAAAATAAGAACAAATATGTAACAACAATGATATCTAATAGGAAAAATTAAAATAAACTGGTCAAATTTTCAAATTACAGGTGATAAATAACCTTACACGACCACACAAATAGACACTGAACACTATTGAAAATAAGTGACATTGTGAACAAATAACATTAAAGTTTGTTGTCGTGGTAAATATACTGTTCACAGTAAACTTTCTAGTTTTAACATACACATTATGAATATTTCGAAAGCATATATCATGAGCGATATATATATAACAAAATACAATAAATTATCAATTTCAAAAAATAAATTATAGCATGGAATTAATGGATATTCACTTCAATAAATTCGAAATGAAATTCTGATTACTGAAATTAAGCAAAAGTAAAAATTTTAAAAGAATATGCATTAAAATCTGTTGTCATTATTGTTTATAACGATATTCGTTATTCAATAATTAGTAGAGTATGTGAAACCAAAAAATAAGTGATATCGGTAAATTTTTTATGATTCAACGCGACCCTACGGAAAATGTTTGGTTTGGTGTATGAAAAAAGTAATATATATATATATATATATATATATATATATATATATATATATATATATATATATATATATATATATATATATATATATATATATATATATATATATATATATATATATAAACAAGTTTAAAGTTTCTTTGTCTAATTGGCCACTATCGTGTATGTAACTTAAGAGATATAGAATTAAATTTTCTGAATTATGAAGATAATTTAGATAATTTAACATAGGATTATAAAGATGAATAAACGTAAAAGATTGAACCATAGGCGGGATTCGAACCCACATTTCTGGATTTCTAGTCCAGGGTGTACACACGCGAGAAGAGAGTTCGAATATCCCACTTTTCCTATGTCGGTGACTTATATAAACTTCATTGATGAAATTCAGCAATTCAGGATTCGCACGGTAAATGAACTTGTCCGGCAGAATAATGAACCCTAATGCTGACATTACAGTTTTACTTATTATTTGCAATATAAAAGTATCTGAGAATGAAATTAACACCGACTGACAGTAAATGGTTTGAAGTAAGTTTTGTAATAAAATAAATTGAAATAAAATATCTGCGTGACGGCTAACTCGGGCAGTTCTCAACCGATTCAGCTGAAATACGAACTATAGGTTGGCCTTCTGATTTTCAATTCAAAATATTAAATTGTTTCCGAGAAATTCGAGCTTAAGTCAATTTTTTAGCTAATTTCCCAATTGAAATATCTCAAGTCCTTTTCATCCGATTGACATTTGCTTAGCGTCAAAATGAAGGTATTTGCATATATTTTTACGTGGTGATCATCGTTTTTATACCACATTAGCAATATGATACTATTTTGGGTGATGAAGGTATATATATTTTTTTCATAAAAGAACATAAAAGAATCATAAAATGTGCCTGTGAATGCAAATATACATGTGTAAAAACGTGTTAATGAGTTTGTATGTGTGTATGTGAGTAAGTGTATGTGTATGTAAGTGTATGTGTATGTAAGTGTGTGTGTGTATGTATGTATGTGCGCGCGCGTGCTTTATAACGCGTACGTTAAAAAATCACAGAATGGTCTATATAATTTACTTGAACACGCCCAATATCCATCTTATAATAATAATAATAACAGAACACAACACACATACCTACATGTAAATGCACGTGTATAATAATTGTAGAATACTATAATGAATATGAGGGGTACATATCTGTCTCAGGTATACGACAGATTCATCGTATGTGTAGGTATAAACTATGTATAATACAATGTAGTAAAAACGGGTCTCTCATCTTTACAATACCATGAATCTGTCGTATACCTGAGATAGATATGTACCTCTCACATTTATTATAGTATTCTATAATTATTATACACGTGCATTTACATGTAGGTATGTGTGTTCTGTTATTATTATTATCATAAGATGGATATTTGGCGTGTTCAATTTATATTATATAAACCATTCTGTGATTTTTTAACGTACGCGTAATAAGGCACGCGCGCGCACACACATACATACACACACAATTACATACACGTACAGTTGCTTACATATACACATACAAACACATTAACACGTATTTACACATGCATATTTGCATTCACAGGCACATTTTATGATTTTTTTATGTTAAAAAAAATTTATATACCTTTATCACCTAAAATAGTATCATATTGCTAATGTAGTATGAAAACGATGATTACCATGTAAAAATATATGCAAATACCTACATTTTGACCCTAAGCAAATGTCAATCGGATGAAAAGAACATGAGATATTTCAATTGGGAAATTAGCTAAAAAATTGACTTAAGCTCAAATTTCTCGGAAACTATCCAATATTTTGACTTGAAAATCGGAAAGCAGTTTTGAGGGCATAAAACCTACCTATAGTTCAAATTTCAGTTGAATCGGTTGTTATATATATACATATATATACATATATGCATGGGAACTTGCGTGACGGCTAACTCAGGCAGTTTCCAACCGATTCAACTGAAATTTGAACTATAGGTAGGTTTTATGCCCTCAAAACTGCTTTCCGATTTTCAAGTCAAAATATTGGATATATATTGAGAGGAAGGGGGAGGTCGGATCAACTTGAAATTTGAACTGGGAGTTTCTTAAACATTGACAATAAAAGGATTCCAGTTTGGTTTCTTAATTCCCAATACAACTGGAGATAGGAATGTTTTTTTGACAAACTTCCCCTAAAAATGTCCAATATACCACAAAATGGCAGAAAAAAAGGGGTTGCGGTCAATTTAGGAGGTAGAAATTTTATACTTTTATTTTATACACCAAAACGAACATTTTCCGTAGGGTCGCGTTAAATCATAAAAATTTTTCGATCAAAATGTTTCACATACTCTACTAAATCACTTTTGATGTAATGAAATCGCAAAATGTAGCAGTTGATTCGATATGTCATATTTTCCAGATGAATTCTGTTGTCACAGTAGAAAACAAAGCGTAGTAAATATCAAGGTCATTATGCCAAATATGCCCGGATATCATCAAGTGAAGTTTTAGCCGTAAAATATTATTCTTTGGTAAAACTGTGCTACGTCCTCATATATTATCATTTAATTTCATTAGGCATCATCAACATAAGTACGTAAAAGATGTAGAATATAGTTTATGTCCATAAATTCTTGCGGGATTATCGTGAATAGCTTCTCGTTTATGTTTAATTATCGAAAATAGCACAATATGAGTGTGAGTGCCTAATACTAGTATTATGTACTGGTTAAATTTTAACCAATGAACCAATATTGTTGTGGGTATTGCTAAAAATAAAAGTTCAGTGGGATCGAATGAGACTTCCAGTCTGAAGCAATGCGATTATAGGGCTTACACGGAAACACAATGCCCCAGTAGGTACTAATGGAAAATTCGTTTCATTCGAGCGTAGTAAACTTTGCCATTAAATTAAATTTGTCGATCGGATTCTTAACTTTGCTTCTATTTCAATTGTTAGAACTTTGGAATTATCGTCCAGATACTACTTACCCCTACGGCGAACAATTAGTTTGAAATTCTCTGATGTACGGTTGGTGTAATATGCATCATGTGAAATATTGTTGAGACAACATGAATGTTGTAATGTAAAGCTGATAGCTATTTCAGATTCAATTCAATATGAAGGAAATTACATTTTACTCCAGACTTAATTGGTAGTGTTAATTCTGGAAAATGATTCTAAACAAAATGATCAGGGCTATTAGTTAGCAGTGTCGAGATTCAAAATAGGAAGATATTCCAGAAATTGCTGCTGAACCCGTCTATGAACCCGCGACTAGCAACAGTTATTACCAACTTCATCAAATACATTCAAAATGCAAAGAAAATGATATGAAATTCAGATATTTATATTTGAAAACCTCCAATTTACAAATTCACATTCATATCGCACTATAGAATTGTCAAGGATTGAATAAACTAATAATACTAAAAACGAGATTACACTTATTGAACTTCAGTATATTCAACTTAGCATGTTTCATTGTACAGCATCATCTTCACAAGTATTTCTAACAAGAAATAGGTCTAACTTTTATTACGAACCTCTGCTAAGTGATATTAGATTTACATAAAGTCGAAGTCAACTTCCTCAAATAAACTATTAATATTCACGTTTCGATGTATTTTCGAAGGACAATATTATCTGTAAAGTTTTCTCAAAACTAGAATGATTCCTAATTTTTATTTGTCATAATAAAATTTCAGAAGATTTAAATGGATTTATTGAATGTGAATACAACCTACCAATACGAATGGAACTTGGACGCTGAATTCATGTTCTATCTTTGATTGTTCCACTTCTAGTTGTTATTGGTCGTAAAAGGAAGGCAATGAATCTATTTTCCAAGTAAACAGAAGTAAATTCGTATAATTATCCAGACCTGCTGAATTCAGATACGTTGGGTATTGGGTTAGTCAGAAGCGTAATGTGGAGCATTCTTTTGGACAAACTGTAGAATTGATGGCGGCTTCAAACTTCCATATAAGCAATCACAATTTTGGATGATTCAGCTCATATTTAACATGTTTTGATCGAAATTGAATAAAATTCAACCATAAGTTCGATTTTGACTAATTCAATAACGATATTCAAAGTAATAGTAACAATTCATCAACTTGAGGAAAGGTTGGAAAATACGCTGGAAAATAGATTCTTTTAGCGTCCCTCCTAGACATTGAATGAGCTTTTGTCAATACCTCTTTAGATTCAATGATCAGATCCCTCAGACGCAGAGGAATCGAGGAACCAGGTGTTGTCTGAATAGACTCAATACTAAGGAATAGGATGATACTCGCAACGATAATGGAGTAGACCGTAGTGGCTAGGGTGGCCAAAGGATACCCGCAGGGAAGAGTTTTCTCTCCGCTTCTGTGGAATCTGGTCATGGACGAACTACTGAGAGCTCTCCAGGACAAAGGATACAGAACCCTTGGTTATGCCGATGACATAGTTGCCTTGGTACAAGGAAAACACAACATCATGGTCAGAGATCGAATTCAAGAAGAGCTGAGCCTGTTAATAACATGGTCGGATTCGGAGGCATTGAACATCAATCACCATAATAGCATTCACTCGAAACAAAAATTGAAGGGTCTGGGACCGCTGAAACGTCAAGGAGAAACCGTACAGATAAAGGGGGAGGTCAAAATTTCCAGGTAATACTAGAGTCAAAATTCCAATTAAAACTGCAGAAAACATTGGATCGATTGTGTGTGAAAGAGTAATGTGTGGCTAATTATCAATTTGAAATGGATTGAATCTAGTTTAACATAAGACATTTTAAGATTATACAATTCTAAATATCTATGATTATTGTATCAACTAGTTATTCTATGATAAATATTTAAACCAGAAAAGTCTCTTTACTAAACTAAAAAGTAGTGTACCTTTCAAAACGATAACCCATACTGTTTATTCAATCCCTTGTAAAGATTGCGAAAAGGTATACATTGGCCAGTCTTCTCAATACCTCGAAAAAAGATTGAATGGGCACAACTTTACCAGAAATTCATCAACTGCGCTTAATAAACATGTAAAAGACACTAACCATTGAATGTTGAAACGAATGACAACAAACGTTTGATATTAGAATGTATTCAAATTAAAAAAAAAATTGTGTGAATGACAAAATAGATTCCAATCTTTCGAAACTTTACAATAATCTAATTCAAACTTAACAAAATTCTATTATTTTGAAGTGCAACTTTCCACTTGTCTATCTAAAATTCAACCTAAAAAGGATAACGTATTATTTAACTATGACACTATTAGTAACAATTTTCAGGTTAAATTCCATAGAATTATCTTTAATCCGATTGGTTGGTAGTCATAGATTAGAAATATTTATCATAGAATAACTAATTGATACAATAATCATAGATATTTAGAATTGTATAATCTTAAAATGTCTTATGTTTAACTAGATTCAATCCATTTCAAATTGATAATTAGCCATACATTACTCTTTCTCACACAACCGATCCAATGTTTTCTGCAGTTTTAATTGGATCTCAAAAACACAAGTCGGCTGCAGACTCATTTCATTAATCGAAATCATCTATTCTTTTCTAAATTACATGCAAACACTAATTCACAATTTTGATGAAGATAATAAACAATTATCGAAACGTAAAAGAGAATTTTTATTCTATTTTCAATTTATCCACGAACCAAAATACCAAGAAAGCAAAACATACATTCCAAATGGTTCAAGAATATAAATAAAAGAATATATACATGTTGTATTTCAAATTGTAAAACACTTGTCTTATGTAATATATTACCTTTTCCTCATTTTAAACATTTTAACTATTGTAAAATTTTTCATGTACCATGTCACTTATATGTATTTAACAAAAAATTGTATTTAATTTATTTGACGTGTTCTTCATTTCTTGTAAACAGTAGAAATGGAGTAAATAAATACTACCTACCTATATATCTAAAACGATTAAACATTGTGTAAACGCCGAAAATATATATAAGAAATGACACTATTGGAACCACTTTGGTGATAACCTATTATATTGATGAGGTTTAAATATCTGAAGTTTCTCAAAGTATGGCGGAATGACTTTGAACAACTTTGATTATTATCTTAAGAAGAAGATAGAATTGTTTGTACAGAAAAGTTTTACAATTTACTGGTAAATTTGTACATATTTGATGATCAAACAATGATGTAATTGTGTTGGGTGTTCATTGAAGATGTAAATATCAGGATATTCTGAATTGAATGTTTATTGAAACTTCATCAATTCCTAACTTGAGCTAGGAGGTAGTCTTTCTATCTACGCCCTCGCGTTCCTCAATCAACCCTCCTACTGTTATCCGCAAATGTGAATGCATGAGTCGAAAGTTATTTACTTTCCTCTAATTTCCATTGCTGACTGGAAGTAGGAGGATGCAATTTGAAAAAAATAACAAGAAATGATACCTCTAATATTAATATAATCACAAATTTAGTTTTTCTGGAATATCTGTCAGAAATTTCTCATCTTCATCGAGTTCATGAATTTGACAAAGTTTATTCATTACTGCTGGAGCGTTTTGCTTATTTTTCTATTTACGTTTCAGTTTAACCACAAAACAACGGAGAACACATATTGTTTGAAATTGATTCAATACCCACTTGTGGGGGAGCCTGAGCGATCGAGGCAGTACCGCAGTTACTACGGAACACTCAGGGCACGTGCCCAGGGACTGCCACAAAATAGGATACCCACAAAAAAATTTGCTACTGCTATAGTCAACATTCCCTTAAGTAGTCGAGTCAAATAGGTATTTCATTACGAAAATCGTTAGATATGGACCGATTTTGATGAAACAAAGTGCATTCGATTCGGGATGACGTCTAGAAAAAAGCTTACCGGTTAGTTTTTTTTGTAAATTTGTTATTATTTTTTTAAACAAAAAATTGACCAATTTTCTGGCTAATTATTGGGAAGATTTAGTCGGGGGTTCTCGGGGTCGCTGATTACGATTCTGAACTCAGGTTGGCCAAAATCGAACTCCCCAGCTGGTAATTGGCCACTTTAATTGGACAAAGTGACCATTTTTTTAAATTTCATCAAAAATAGCCAGGAAAAATCTCTCGGGGGTTTTTGGGGGCGCTGATTACGATTCTGAACTCAGATTGGCCAAAATCGATCTTCCCAGCTTGTAATTGGCCAGTTTAATTGGACAAAATTGATCATTTTTTCTTAATTTCATCGCAAATAGACGAAAAATTACTCGGGGGTTTCCGGAGTCGCTGATTACGAATAGGGAGTGATTGGCCAAAATCGATCTTCCCAGCTCAAAAATAGTTAGAAATGAGCTTGTGTGATCTTATAAAACTGAAAAGAATCAGTTATATTTACTAGTATGTGACATTGTCTATATATCATTTAATATTAACAGAAACATAATTTTGCAAAAGTATATTATTATATATTAAAAATTGTTGAATTATTCAAATGTCTTTTTATAATTTATAGCTCAATACATTGATGTTGCAGTATTTCGTATCTGCAGAAGAGGGGACGGGTAAGGCCCCACAGTTTTGTCCAGTGGCCCTCACAAGGGTTGATGCGGCACTGAATACAGGTTGATACATTCCCATTTTTTTAAATTGAACTACATGAGAGGAAAACCTATAATTTTCGAAGAACATATGAACTAGCACAGGAAAGTTGACAGATGAGAGGCGTTGCATCTTTTCCTGCAAGTTTGAAGCTCCAGTGTTAGTTGAGTAGTTGACAGTGTTAGTTGAGTAGTTGACAGTGTTAGTTGAGTAGTTGACACTTGCTAATTTTTGTTGTCTATATTAAAGTTCACAGAGATACTTCAATACGCATACTTTTGTATCGTTCTGAAGACGATACTAGCTGTCGAAACTTTAGTTACAATAAAAGAACTATAAATAAGAAACAATCACCCTTATTCACTTTCATAACACAGTGTTAACTCTTTCATAGCTTATTAGTCTTAGTTTTCTATAATATGAGTGATATGGAAACTGAGTAATAGGTAGTGTTTTATGCAATCAATACACATATTTGTTTCGAGTAGTACATCTGTTAATTGAATTTATTTCCCAAATTCGGAATCATTGCCAAGTGTTTCATATCTACCATATCTACCGACATCGAAACTTTTTCTGTATAAAAACTGTAATTTCTACTAATAATTGAAAATCTTTGCCTCCTAGATGTGCTGACTCACCACTCACACACTCACCATCAGTCGAACGATTCACAACACTCTCAAAGATTTGTATGCTAGCCCTTTGGTCATTCAGATAACTGTAGATGATTTTCTATTGACAACAAAGATAGTTCTGAAACTCTATATCCGTGTGAGATTTTCCCCAAAAGTGTGCCTAAGCATGGGAAACCTGCGTTTTACAGATATATCTATGAAGTTCGTAAAAGCAGCATATCCGAAATGACCTCTGAAACGGTATTTAAACATTCCGTATATGAATTCGGCACCCGAGTCTTTCCTAATGGTCAGTGGCATAACGCGGCCGTGTTAGAACCAATAGATGGCGAGGTGCGAAAATGATATATGGAATGTTATTTAGTGCGAAATTCATATGTGGAATGTTATTAAGTTACGAGCACAAGAATAAATGCAAAATCAGGTAATAAAATGTCCTTTATTAAAAAACAAAACAAAATACACATTCAACATAATTTGTCCTAATGCTTATTGCGTTGTTTCACTGCATTTGGCTGAATTGCTGAAATATTGGCAGAAAGACTATGAAGTCGTTTTATTCTTTTTTTCACAGGTTCTTCTTTGGCCCATATGCGAGTCTCTTAGAACCCCTTGTTATACCTGCTTTCCTCCTATTTATCGCAGTTGGCTGTACTCTTATATTTGATTTACTTCTAAAACGCCTTGAAGAAGAATTTCCCACCGTATTTAAAAAACTTTCCCAGGCGGTGCTTGTTTCAATATGCACCAAGCGTTTTAATACTTTCAGTGTTGTTGAACTTGTGCCAATCTCTAAATTCTTTTCTTGTAGTGTATCTAATATATCTGAAAAAGTATATTCTTGTTTCTCGAGCTCCCGGTTTTCGCTTAATTCACTTAAGGAAACCACGTCTTCAGTTGAGTATACATTTTGATTCTTAAGACTAGGATCGGCTTCTGAAACAGTTTTCGAAATAGACGGCAAAGGTTCTGACTTTAGCGCATTATAAAATGTTAAAGGTTGAGCATTTTCACCAAATGCTAATTTAGCTATTTCATATCGATCTTCTGCATAACTAGCTGTTACGTTACAAAAAGAAATATTGAAGAAGTATACAATTGCTGCCTGATGTTTTCAAAAAGATCCTAGTCTCCCTACTTCACAACTGCAAAATCCAGAGGCTATATCAACTTCGTAAAAGATATCACTATTTTGTGCACTAAGCACTTTATATACAGCACGTCTGATATTTTAGATTCTCCTTTTTCAGGTATTTAATTTTCTCAAGTTGTTTTTTAAGAAGTAATCTTGGAGTTGCATCTCTATTATTAACAAAATTCCTCAAACGTCTTTTGTAGTACTCTTCTAACGCAGTGCAGCAACAATTAATCAAAGATACAGACAGCATTATACGCTTTATTCCTACGCAGTACTTTGTCTTTAAAAAGTCGTAATTTCGCTGAAATTATTTGTTTGGTGGCCATGCGTATAAAAATCCCTATAAGCAAAAGACCAATCTTCTTTCCTTTTCCAATACCCCATAACATATTCCTTCCATTCAATAAATTGTGACTTTTCTAAAATAATCTTAAATGCTTCTCCAGCTTTTTGATCATTCGACGCCAACAAGATATTCTGGAAGGTTTTGAATAAATGTTGTCGCTCATTTTTAGGTATCCCATGTTTTTTCTCACATAGCCAACGCCAGATAGACTGGCATATATGGAAGCGACATAAAAGTGTTCTGGTTTCTGGCCAAACAATTCTCAGAGCTTTTCGTTCAGCGTCGCTGTCATCATCCATGAACAATTTGGGGTGCCCATTTCCACCAAAACCATTATCAACAGAGTCTTTGACTAGTTGTTAACCTGCCTCAATGGTTTGGCCTTCAGTCCCAATAACTACTAAGGGCACTGCACCAATCCCACATGATGTTAACATAAACGATCGCATGAAGCTGTACTATCCGTAAAGACAATATCCTTTGCGAATGGCAAATTGTGTGCCCTCTGCATGATTGGAGTTACAACAACGATGGCAAATTGATGTTCATTATACTTCACTATTATACCTTCGTTCTCATAGGCCTCCATTTTATCTTTTAACTTCTGAAAAATACAAACATTTTGAAATGTAACAATTACTCTGTGTACAGGGTGATTCAGTTTTATTCTACGATACTTCAACAGACGATAGAAAACCATGAAATTTGAATTTATTTTGAACTGGTATAATTTAACTTTTTTATTAATAACTTAAATATCTGAAAATTTTCCCCTGCATCTCAAAAATGAAACTGAATTACCCTGTATTTTTTTGTAAAATGAATTCCAATATTTCCTTGCACGAACCCTGCAACTTTTCACCTAATTGTTTTTAACGTCAAAAATAAAGAATTTCTTTGAGTTGATCCATAAAACTTGACCACCTGTACCTCTAAGACTCCAACTCCAGTGCGAGGCCCTGAATTTGTTTTTCTCCATATGTTGTGCCAGTGTTGCACAGTTCTATATTTCGGATTAATAACTGCGTTTGCCAGTTCTTTACTATCAGAACCAAACTTAAATTCCAGGTTGGATTAATTAATTAATTTAATTAAAGAATTAATTACCTTATAATATGAATGTAAGTACTCTAAGAATTTGAACTCAATTTGATGTCACAATATTTATTTATCAATCTATTAATTATAGACTTATTTATACTATTTAAATTATATAGAGTCACAATTTTAATTATTTATTACAATTCAATTAATACAATATTATTTATACAATTAAATTTTCCAACAAGTATATATTATCAAAATTATAATATACTTTTCTTTCAGCCATTTCTTATAATACTTGATAATGAGGTGTAATTGATAGACCTCGAAACATGTAGTAAATATCTGAAAAAATTTGGATTGTGAGATTTAAAAAACGTCCTTCACAATTTTGTATAATATGAACTCACACATGGGTAATACCAATTTATAAATAACTTACCTTAACGTATCTATCTTTTTTCATGTGTCTTTTGTACTATGTTTCACAGAAAATTTTATTTTGGCTTCACAATTACAATTCTTAGATTTCCCTTTTTCATTTTCATTTGCATCTACCATTTGATAGCCTGAGTGGTGACAAATAAACATTTTGCTACAATAAACATTCTTTATAGGAGCATATTGCAACATTTACGCCGTATTCAATATTTTTTTACCTGCACACAAAATGGGGAGTGTTCTGTTTTGCCAATATTGGTCTCCAATTTGAAATTGTAAGACTTTTGTATTCATCCATCCACTTATTAATGGCTTGTTCATTGCATATGTTTGCCCTGTAATGATTTGCAGTGACCAGCACATGAGTAAAACTTTCCGATAGATTCATTTTTAATCTATCCACAAACACAACGGCAGCAAGCCTTTACACACAATACACACCGAACAGTGAACACCGATAATAATTATAATATTATTACATTATAATTATTGAGACAATACACTGAATAAGAACGCTTTAAATTATATCAGCGATACTTTACCGAAATCGTTAGAAAGCACAAAATCGTTTAAACATTCCACATGCAAATTTCGCACTGAATAACGTTCCATATATCATTTTTGCACCTCGCCATCTCCTCGTTCTAACACGGCCGCGTGATGCCACCGACCAGTAGGAAGGCCCCGGGTGCGAAATTCATATACGGAATGTTTAAATACAAACGGTACTCATGTACTTATACCAGACCATGTCAATAAATATTTTTAATGTTCCTTAATTTTTCAGTTACTTAGGATGACTTATTTTTAAGTGCTCGCCAATAGCAATTTCGATACGAGATTTCACAAATATTTTTTCCTTAACTTTCCTCCTTTAACCGCTTGTTAATGAGTTTCGATAAACGTGTTTCTTTTTTTATCAGCTTATGTAAGTTATTCTATTCACGAAACCCACTACTGGTTCAAACATTTTCATTTGTGATTAGCATACAGGACCAATAAATCGATTAGCATCACATACAAAGTCTGTCATCCGTCCGAATTGCTCATATAAATCCTCGTTGGAATATCTGGTAAGAGTTTAAATTTCTGTGGTTAATTTATTCAGCGTTTGTTCTGGTCGTCCTATTCTCATGATTACAAATTTCGTAAACAACAAATAACACAACAGCGGTCTGCACTATTACCGTCGCAGATGGAGAAGATTCGAACTCCATTTCTATAACGTTATAAGAAATATTTGGAAGGAAACAAGAACTTTCAAACAAATTTTTGTAGAAGGTTAACGAAAAAAGTGTTCCTACACTATATTATAGGTGCGATATCTGAACTCAAACCCAACAATTTGAACCCAGTTAGATCAATATTTATTGGAACCGGAAGTTTCTATATGCTAAGGAATGATTGACCTAAAAAAACATGACATAATTTATGGCCAAAACGTAGTTGGTGACGTGTTTTATGAATTGATTACACAAATACATTTAGAGATCAAAAATTTGTTTATGAACATCATCAACAATTTATTGAAGAAAGCAAATAAGTCGCCATTAATCTTAAACGACGTGTTTTGTTAATATCTATCACCATGTGAAATTTCATACAAATGTCTAAGGTATTTTTAGCTTACAAGAATATTTGCAATAATAACTTTGGACAATTTTTGTCTTCATCGTTTTCAGCGCCATTTTTGTATAATAATTGAGCAATTTTTGATCCTATGTTGACTGACCTATTACCGTTAAATGTAATACGTTAATTAGTCCACGCTCTGAACCGGGATTTTAGCTATAATAAAAAAAAACATGTAAGTTCGAATCAGAATGTTTTTTTGCATTAGCTTCAGGAGGTGCTCAGGATCATTCATACACCTTGAAACCTCTTGGGAACCCCAACCTCACCCATTGGGGGCGAAAATGGTCTTGATTTGTATTTTCTACAAAAAAGAATTTTGCCATTTCGAGTCCACTTAGGAGGTTTTTTGGGTAGCTGAACACGAATCCGTAGCCAGATTTACTTGCAATCCATCGTAGGGGTGGTCAAATCGACAAAATTGGCCAATTTCACACCCCTAATATGTTATTTTGCAATTTACGTGTTTCAGGCATTCCGAATGCACCAAGGAGGTTTTTTGGGTCGCTGATCACGAATCGGTAGCCAGATTTACTAGCAATCACTCGTGGGGCTGGTCAAATCGACGAAATGGGCCCATTTCGCACCCCCATATGATATTTTACAATTTACGTGTTTCTGGCATTTCGAATGCACCAAGGAGGTTCTTTGGGTAGCTGAATACGATTCCGAAGCCAGATTTACTCCAAAGTAATTTTAAAATGCTAAAATAATAAATATTTAGAAGTGTGTCAAATTAGCCATTTTTGTGAATTTCCCACCCATACGATGATATTCGAGTAAATCTGGCTTCGGAATCGTATTCAGCAACCCAAAAAACCTCCTTGGTGCATTCGAAATGCCTAAAACACGTAAATTGCAAAATAACATAAGTATAGGGGTGCAAAATTGGCAAATTTCGTCGATTTTATCACCCCTACGATAGATTGCAAGTAAATCTGGCTATGAACTCGTATTCAGCGACCCAAAAAACCTCCTAGGTGCACTCGAAATGCCAAAATACCTTTTTTTGTAGAAAATAAAATTAAAGACTTGGAGATTTCGGGTCATTTTCGCCCCCAATGGGTGGGATTTGGGTTCCCAAAAGGTTTTAAGGTGTATGAATGATCCTGAAAACCTCCTGAAGCTAATGCAAAAAAAAATTTTGGTTCGAAATAACACGTTTTTTTTTATTTTCCGGTTCATAGCCTGGACTAAATCTTGAAATTTTATAACGGAACTTTTGCTTGAACGGTTCGAGTTGTATCACATATTTCCTTCAAAATATGAAAAATGTACATATCTATAATATCTCCAGAAATTTATTCTTCTATTATATAAATTATGATGTTGAAAACTCAGACCGTCAGAATCACTATATGAAGCTATTTGCTTACATATTTTATATCTATAAGAACAAATGTAACATCAAAAGCAGTAAAATTTTAATTTATTCAGAAGTACCAATATGTTGTCATGTATTGGATATTGATTTATCAGTATACCCAAGGTTCATACGGAAGAGAATGTTATTAAAGTTAACGGCCAATGCTGTTATTCTTTATCTCACATCATACAGCTCTAGAACGCTTAAACAAAGATTTATTTCATTTCCATGTACAATGCGAATGGAATGATAACATTGAAAGTTGGAAGATTCCCATAGGTTATTGGATTGGATTGAACGTTTGAACGATTCTAGAGGAAGATGCGCGTACAGGTAAAAATAGAAGTACCTATACCGCCGCATAACGACTATACATTATCCTATGATTTATAAAATTTTTGGCTCTTTCCTTTCTGGAAAATAAACCACGAGATTGTGAGTTGGTTTATCACAATTATTCGACTACGAAATCTTTTCTCTTACTATATAGTAGTTGAATTTAATACTTCATTACACGACAGTAAGATTCCTTTCAAGTAATTCTGATTTTTTGAGTTCTGTTTGATTGGAGCTAATTCAGAACGAGACAAAAATGCAACAATACAGTTCCTTTCAGGTGTACATTTTCAAATCAGTTTCCCATTTTATGATGAACATATAGGATCAACATAACAAATTTCTCCAAAGAAAAAAAAGTGAGATCCTCGTCGTAATAAAAATGTATCAAGCTGTACAAATTACTCTTACTTGAGGATAAACTAAAAGCTCTATTTTATCACTCGGTTGCCGAAAGCTACAGTGAAGATGGTCGTGAGTTATAATTTTAGATGTTAAGAATTAGGGCGCCAAAGTGTTTTAACCAACCAATGAGTTATGTATATAAATAGGGGATACAAATACTCAAGTGCCCAGGTTAAATTACCCTGGAAGAAAAAAATAAAAGACCTGTACCCAGAATGATTGAAATTTACTAGTGATTGAAATACTAATATTGATACAGTTATGACAGAACTTATATTAATGAGATATGAAGTGCATGAATTGAAAATATGAATGAAGGTAGTTCATTAAGACAAGTGAACAGTTGAATTTACACTATATACAAATACTCAGTGATTATTTCAATTGTTACATCAAACCAAAATCAGTAGCCTGACCTGGTGAGAGCTGGATGATGTACTTGCTTGGTTATGAATTAATACTTCTATTTGACGTATGGGCTCCTGCCACAGTTGTGATACCGTTTCCACGATTGTACGTGACAAATAAATCAGCGGCTCCTAAGAAATCTTTCCCTCAGCAGATTGAAGTCAACCTCAATACACTTGTTGAATTTCCCACAACATAAACAGAAAAAAGGAACCCTGAAATCACGAAATATTCAAACCTCCATTGTTCTATTGTCCTCAGAAGACAGACATGAACAAAATACATAGCAATTGTTGAACAAATTAGGACTAACCTATGTTCTGTCAGATATCACTTGAGAAGGCAAATCAATTCCTGAAGTCAGTGAATAAATAAAATGGAATTACAAAGATATTTCACCTCTATCACGATAGGGTTTTCCTTCCAATAAGACAAACTTTACTTCCGTCCACAACTAGTCACGTTGAAACTAAGTTTTAATACCTTAAGGTGCATTAATTACTCAAATAATCCCAATTATTCCAATCCAAATTGGTAATTGATGCCTTTACTTTCAACGGAAGTATATTCCCAGAATTTGGTTCCAAACACAAACTTGGTATCATCTCCCTGTTGGAATAATCTAGCAACGCACTTCCCGCTTGAACGATTGACCAAAAGTAACGCCATTTTCTCTTTCTTTCCGGCGTCTCGTTGTCTCACAGAACAACCTCGAAATAGAAGCGGTAGCTACGGATCTTGACACCGAACAACCATGACCCTTAGAATATACGGTCTAGCATAGCTAACGTCACAGGAGTTGACCGATTGTACAACAGCGGCCATTTCTAAGCCGTAAGTGGAATTTACACGTTACAAATTCAATAGCTTAACCATATCTGTAATATTTATAAATAGATAATGAGAACAGCAAATAGTTTTTGAAGAACTACCTCTTTTTACCAATACCTTGACGGATGATGGATTACAAGGAATATATTTAGGAATGTCAAAAATATTAAAATATTGATCAAGTTAAACTCAAATCACGTAAAATGATTATACTATTAAAATTCAGCCTATAAAACAGATAAACAAATTCTTCCACTTTGTTTGCCGAATGCTACAGTGAAAAGTTGATATCTAGCTGGAGGAGGCGACTTCCATCACACATGCTCACACCATTTGCTGTATTTTCAAAATCATTATAATTGTGCTGAATCTTTCGTTAGTACGTTCCTGCACTCGTTGTGAAAGTGACTCCATTTCATATCGTTACCATGAGCAGATAGAAATAAAATCTACATTGATTGCAATAAACTACATATAACTTAAGGCAAAGTTTTGGTTCTCCAGGTGTTAACACATATATTAATTCCAGACAGCTGTTTCACTTTCCTCATGAACTCATCAGTGGAACGAGTCAAACGATGAAGTCACTGATGAATCATCTCAGGCAGAGCTTGGAGAACCTCTCCCCAATAGAATTGGTGTTATTCCTCTACAACCAAAATCTCTCAGCACATAGGGTTTTTCATAAACTCAGTTCCAAACAATGAGGTTGATGTGGATCCAGCTGGAAAACTAACCTCAGCCGGACGATTTATAGATCACACGGTGATAATTGTATTCATGTGCTATGACTACGAGTCATTCCAAATAGGACCAAACTGGAAGGTTGTAATTCCTAAACGGTACCATATTCATCAAAAAAGATGAAAGTTCCAACAAAAATGATGGATGCTGTTTCTTATATCAACGGAAGAAAAATCCCACAAGCTGGTTTTGAACTTCATAGTTTTTCAATTCTCCTCATTGAATCTCTCAGCTATAGTTCCCATTGAATCTCTCAGCTATAGTTCAAGCAATATCAACAGAAAATTACTGGAGATGCTATTCTCTTCAGAAAACGAAGCCTAGAAAACGACGTAGCCATAGAATCCATTCAAGACAGCACAGCAATCCTAAAAACTCGACTATATTTTGCTCAGAAAGAATGGAAACCAACTACAATTCACCATTGGAAACTAAAAAAGATAGATTAATAAATTGACCTGGTCGATGATAATACCCTACCCCGATAAAGCACAAAACTCAAATTGGCTCAACATAAGGTTTCGTCTACGGTATTTCACAACATTAGCGCTAAACATTTTCTGAACTACACCTGTCAGATGTCATAATAATGAATGAACGATTTGATAGAGAAGCAAATCAGATACATAATAAAGCAACTATTATTAAATACTCAATTTAATTTATTACTCACGAGATATTTGAACCTTGAATATACTTATCACGTAATTGAACTTGACTTCACTTTTCTGATTAGTTTTTTATTACATTAAATGAAACAATATTGGTGACTGTTTAATTTACTAATGTGTGTTGATTTTAATGGAGCACGTACTCAACTTGGCTTTGAGATTCAGATTAAAGTTAGTTTGCAGAATAGGTTTCCGTTATAAATGTGACGGTGAGGTACCCTGCTGATTGATCATTTGTTGCACTTGTTAGAATTCAGTGTCTGTTTCTTGACCCAAGTATGAATTATATATAAATTCTCGGGAAATAGGTCACACCAACACATATGCTTATTGTTTTCGTGTTAACGTAAGTTTCATTCACACGAACATCATGAGAAGACGTATCAATGTCTGAAACGGGATTTCTTGAACCCAGCACAAAGCGTCCTTATTGCACCAATTTCAATAAAAAATGACCACGTTAATGAAAGAACAGAAACAGGAGTAATCGGAATTGTAACACTTTAATGTTTTAAGTATATGAGTATGTATCAAGAATCCACTGCTTGGCAAATCTCTCAAAAAATTCAGACCTTATTAGAAATATTGCTATTTGAGCATTCTAACTAAAATATACTTTCAACATTATAAAGACGCATGTAGAACTTTGGAAGGGTTTTAATTAATTAATAAAGCCTTCATAACGCATAGAGATGACTACCAAAACAAAATAGGAAATCTAATAAATGATGAAACAACTTATAAAAAATTTAAGTCTGACCGTACATTATCAGTACTAAATGACATGAATAAATTAATGAATGAGTGGTACAAAAATATGATAATATATGATAAATTAATTTCCTATAATGGGCAAGCACCTCAATTATGGGCTAACGAAACTGCATGAAAGTGATTACTTTTAAGACCCAAGTGATATTTGAGCGTCTGTAAAATGTATTTCATGTGAAGGACCCATGGCATTCCAATGAGCTTATAAAAAAATCAATCCGCACCCGTAGATCATCTATTAATTTCCTTGGACGTTGTTTCTTTATTTACAAATATACCAGTCGTGTTGACATTGAGTAGCATAAAGAAACGTTGGGCAAAGAATGAAAGCAACACACCTCTAGATCCATCTCAATTTATAAATGCAGTAAAGTTTTGTTTAGAATGCACTGATTCTCAAAACGGTGAGCAATATTTTGGACAAATATTCGGCAGCAATGTGATCTCCTATTTCAACTACTATTGCTAACTTAGATATGGAATGCCTAAAGGAATCTATAATAAATTCATCAGATTTTCAACCCGTATTCTTTAAACGCTATTTAGATGATTGCCTAAATGCCTAATGTGTGTTCCCAATGATAAAATTCTGTACGTGATTAATACATTTAAGAATTTCACTGTAAACTCCAGTTTACTTGTGAACTAGAAGTGAACAGAAACATAAGTTTCCTAGATTTGAACATTAGAAATAAAAACTTCGTGGTTTACTAGAGAAGTTTGATTCCAACGATATCTTCACTCTCATTCAGTTGCACCAACAACTTATAAAAAAATTTGAAAAATGTTCGTAATTCACTAGAAATGAATGGCTACCCAAGAACATTTTTCAACCCCATCATTAAAGAAAGAATAAACAAAATCTATAATGGAACATCATACATGAATAACATAAACGGTAATACAGATAGTTTTATAACGATACCATACATTCTGGAAAGAAAATCAATAGGGGTTCAAAAAAGTGCTTACTGTGTTGGTAAATATTTTCCCAATCTAAAAATCTGCAACCTGTGATTACAAAGATAGACAAACCCACACAGTATACAAATTAAATTGTTTAGATTGCGATGGGACTTATAGAGGAATATCAATTCCATTACAAGAATATTAATATTTTCACTAAAGAAACCGATTATAAAAGATCTGTTCTAGAGATGATTCACATAAAGTGTGACTCCAAGTCTGTAAATCATAGAGCAGACGTTCAGTCATTAAGTCAGATTTATACTAATTTAATTAATTAAAATTAAAACCCCTGCAAATTCCTACATGCGTCTTTATAATGTTAAAAGTATATTTCACGTAGAATAGCAATATATCTATTAAGGTCTGAACCATTTTGTTCAAAATCTCATAAATCTTCAACATTTGGTTAGAAAGTGGATACTTGAGCGTTATATTTTGTTTTCAGTCGTATTCAAACATTGCTTGAAATGACTTCGAATTTCATAACAAAATTGCTAAGCAGTGAATTCTTGATACATATTTATATACTTGAAACATGTATGTGTGACAATTTCAATTACTCGTGAATCTGTTCGTTTCGGCGACGTGGGCATTTTTATTTGAAATTGGTGTGATAAGGACTCTCTGTGCTGATACAATTAGCTTTAAGAAATCCCGGTTCAGACATTGATAAGTCTTCTGATGATGATTGTGAGACCGAAATGTACGTAAAAACGAAATGTGTCAGTGTGATCTATTTCCCAAAAATTTATAATAGTGCGGAAGTGAAAAACTGTTTTTCAAATATATAGCACGGGCAACGTCGGCTGTATTTGCTAGTTATCTATAAAGAAGAATGTTAATTCGTTTTTGTTACAAATCTACAGTTTCATTCCGATGTCGCTGAAATATCTAACACTTGACCTTTAAAAGAAGAGGACATTTTGAAGAAACTACCTCATCCTTTTTTCCCACCCGTTCAAGCAGAAAAGTACGGTACCGAATCATGGGCAATCATTTATAAGTTGTTGGAGCTCCCAAACGGAACGGTTGAGATTGAATTCTGGAAATACGTATAATTTCTCATATTCGTAGGATTAAATGAGGGCAGCGAAGCGCCGTCTTACTAACTCTTGAGGAATTTTGAATCGGTCGCCTCCATCAGCTGTTGTTACTGTCCGAAAATAACTTATGTGACGGGCAAAAATGTTTTTCAGTTCGCATGGCAATTCCGGGTATATCAGCTCGTTCTTTGTTATTGTAGGTAGCTACAACAATGAAGAAAAAGAAGAATGCAAGATACTATGTGGTAGTTCCATATCTGATGATATATTATTCAAGACTCATTCTGGCAATGAAAGAAGAATGTTCGTAAAACACTTTTCCATAAAGAAATAATGAAATCAATAATAAAACAGAGTAGTTAACAATTATGAGTCTTGAATATGACTGGAAAGTATCAAGTGTTTTGTATCCGTAAAAGAGCCCCAAAATATTTCAGAGGTAGTAAAACTCTTGGAGAATCTGCTATAAATTACATCACCTATTATAAATAATCACAGTTAGCAATAACGGAATCCTGAATGAAGATTCTCCGAGATGATAAGAAAATATATTGCTCCGTTTTGGAATATTTAATCACTTACATTACGAGAGAAACTGAATAGTATAGCTTTGATTCTATTTTTCCCGAATTATGGACAAGTTTTTTTTATCAAACACCGTTTGACTAATCAATAAACTATATGAATGATGACTAACATATTGTAAGACTGAAGTTCATTTCGTATTTTTGTTAGAATTGGTCTAAAGGAGCTATTATATTCCAAGAATTGTGTTGAAGGGGCTAAGATATGACAAGCATTTTCTATAGGAGAGAATCTCTCATACCAATACTCCAAATTTTACAGTACAATCAGTTATTTCAGCACTACATGAACTATTTGATTTCTAATTATATCGTTATAGCTAGAAATTTTAGCTTTTGAATTTTCTATTTATCCATATGCTACACCCTGTATCCGTGACATTGTGAAATGTCACGACCAGTTTTACAATTAGCGATACCTGATGAAGGTGGCGTTTCCTATAAATCATTATATATAAATTTTTTTTTTAAGAATCAGATCAATATCATCTAGTATTTTGAAGATAAATATTTTAATTCTCCAACCAGTATTATATTGTATGTTCAGTGTTGAATTCCATTCTTCTTCAATCCTATATGAATATGTTTATAGCAGAGTCTGAGGCTCTATCAAATAAAACCTAAGATAAACGAACGTAAATGTATCATCAAATACATCAGAAGAGATATTTCAAATGAACATTATTAATTTTTTGCATAGAATACACTAACTCGTTCTAATTTCTTTGCATTCAATTGTTAACTCTTCTCGAGAAATTTCGTTGTGCTTTTAGGTATTCGGGGGTGATGCTTCGGAATTGATAGGTCTATCATTTCATCCCTCTCTAGATGTCAACAATTTTTCTTACTTCTTGAGATTATTCATTTAAACGCATTATCAACGAAAATTATATACATCAAAAAGATCTGGTCATTTTGGCGGCCAGCTGATAGGCTCTTCCAGACTCGCTATCTCTATCGTGTAGGAACCTGACATTGTTTTATCTCATCATAAACTTGATATTCCATTCTGTGTCAAGGGCTACTTTGAGTCCTCATGATCTACAAAGCACAGATTCGACTAGTTCCGTAATACTGTTCGAACGTTTGGAGTTCAGCTCCCAGACAAAAGATGCAGTTCTCAGATTCCATTCAGAAGAGTGTTATCTGTCTGGTGATCATGGGTTTTCCTTCCGTGTAGTAGAACGATATAGAAATAAATGCTCCGGAATGCAGCATCGTTCTGAACTGCTCATTAGGAGTGAAAGTTGGACCTGATTCGATTCCATTACAAAGATTTGCTAGGACACAAAGCTCTCAGGAATAAAACAGATTATCATATTAAATTTTATCTTGATTGGATCTCAGAATTTTCACTTGGATATGTATATATTATAAGTTGGTTCTCTGCGAAAAACTCATGACAATTTTTTTCTTCTCAAATTACAGATATTTACCAATTTATTATCAGACGATGATCTGAAGAACGGCAGAAGTCTATGAACTAAGAAATGGGTCATAATCATTCCTGTGAGACCCATTTCTGGATACGGGAAGTAGCAAGGTGATCTATTGGTCAGAGTACTCAGTTTTCACTAGGACCATTGTACTTCCTCCATAGGAGACAGCGCTCTGGTCTATTTCCAGCTATCTAACACTCTATTGGACCAACAAGAGCACATCCTCCGGAGCGAGGGAGAGGTCTCCTCAATGCCGACCATGCTTGGCCTTAATTCTCCTAACATATACCTGAAGTGCTTCCCGTAGGGCTTATATATTCCTAGTGAATACCCGTATCAGCTTCTATTCTGGCTTTAGAGGCATCAGTGAAGATATGCAAAGTTCTATCTTCATTCCTGGCTCCTATATCGGTTGATATGAACGTGTTAGGGGGAACTTTGTCTGTTTACCTTCACTTCCAGGAGGATCCAATTCAACTAGATCACAGATGCTGTAGTCACTTCCTCTACATAAATTTCAATTCAAGCTGCTGTGGGTGTTGTTACATGGCTCATTTTGGACTCATTTAATTGTTTTATTGTGGTTGTCTTTCTGGTTCTGGGCCACTAAATCATTGCTCCATAGTTATCACGGGTCTCATGACTGCCGAATAAAGTCAGTGAATATTTTTGGAGATAGTTCCTATGTCTGGCCGATCTCTTTCCGACATTGCCAGATGGCAATACTTGTTCATTCACAACTAGCTGCGAGATTAGATTCTCATGTAAACTAATTAAATGAAAATTATGCCCAGGTATTGAACATCTGACGATTGCGTTAGGGTGATATTCAGTAGTTTAAACATTCCAAGCTCGCTCATTTTCGTTTTTTCCGTGTAAAGTACTAGCTATGTTTTCGACGGGTTGATGTTCGAATGGTGGTCTTCACACCAACTTTCAATCTGAAAGCTGTCTACATTTGAACGCACAAAATCGCCTCATATCTTCATTTCAGAAAGATGATCAAGTCATTCGGATCCTATGGTGTAGAATCCCGTCTCATTAAGGCATCACAGGAGGTCTTTCACTACTATGTTTCATAGCAGGAGTGATTGTATACTATCATATAGGAATCCTATCTCTCTCTCGGCTCCTAAGATTGTAAAATATAGAACATATCAAAACCATACTTTCTGAATTTCGTTACTTTCAGAATGTAGATCTGGACGTTTAATTTGTAGTTCCAAGTGTTAACCATGCACACGCATATAATAAAGTAATATTTTCATTCACAAAACTTTTCTGTATCATTTACAATGAAAACTCAAATAAAAAATAGATATATTTATCCAAAATAAAAGTCATATAGGTACTACACAAAAAAACTGAAAATAGGAAAATAATTCTATATCTTTATAATTATTTAAAAAAAAAATAATTACTCCATCTGTGACCATTTATGAAAAACTGAATCTACAATCTAATTGACATATTACGAACATTATAGCAAGGTATAAATGGCAGTATGACTGTAAACGTTTATTCTTTATTAGGATTGACGTGGACACGCGAAATCGCAACTTTTCCAAGTAACTTTTCGAATTTTTTTGGATATTTGAATCTGATTGACACTGTCGTTGACTACAGGACTAGAATGTACCTTGTGTCTATGACCTGTTTCATGCTTGCATTATACATGAGAAAAATTTACCCTCACCCACTGAAAATATTATTGAAGTCATGCTTGCATGTTACGTATGACATGTCGAGCGCGTGTAGATAATGACAATAGGTCAAGAGGTATATTCACTTGTTGTCAAGCAAGAACGAGAGTGAAGATAAGAACAGCGAGAACTGGTAACGTCTCGCGCTCTTCGTCTCGCAGTTAAGATTAAATGCAAGAGTGAAAGTTGCTTATCCGCACTGAGAACGAGTATGAGGGCGAGTAAACCCTCGCTCTTGTTTCGGTCTTGCTGAGCATTAACTTCTCAGTGTGCTTTCGATTCGGTCAGCAATATGTGCAGAGTCGATTGTGCTGATCTGTCTTGGGTGTAAGTATTTAGATTTGGGCGAATCGGTTTCTGATATCTCTTTCGTATTCAATTTGGCCAGAGAATTAAATAACAGAAAATGGTTGTGCGAAATCCACTTCCTCAACTTGACCAAATATATACTATTGTGGAACTGAACGATGAACCACAGTTCCTTAAAATTTTGCAATAACGAAATTTATCTTTGTTCATCAAATGTTAGAAAACCGGTCACGTACCGATGAGTTCGCATCCCATAAACAGCAAGCTACCAAATTCGTAGAGGCGAAAGCATACAAAGCTCTCTCGTGAATTTAATCGTTAATCAGTAGTAGTAAAAATAACTGTATAGTAAGAGAATAAGTAAGTATTTATTCGTTCAAATTAGACGTCAAAATATGAAGTATAATTGAATATAGAATTAACAATCACAATAATATATTATATACAATGAAAACAGTAGACGAATGCACATCAGTAGTAATATAAAGTAAGCTAACTCCAACGATACTCTTCGTGTATTTACTTCTCGTGTAGTCAAATTCAAAACACTTTGTTACGCAATATGTTGATGATATCAGAGATATATAAGATGTTGAGAATTATCAAGAATTGTATATTGGAAATAGCACTGAAATAATTAGTTAATGGATCTTAGAGGTGAATAATAGTTATTTATGTATCAAGGGAATTATAAGGGCCTTAATTACCGATGGCAACGTTTGCGTCCCGAGGGCCTCTGGCCCGAGGGACAGCAATTGCCTGTGGTTATTAAGGCTCATTAATTCCCGTGGTACATAGATAATTTTATTTCTGACCGATTTCAATAAAATTTTGTTCATTTTTAAAACGGAATAAATGCACCAACTCATTACCTTCCCGCTATATTTGAATCAGGTACCGTTGATTATAGGAGTTTTGTTGTTGCTTGGTTGTTGCTATGTTACTTGTTTACAAACAAAGCTTTATTATCAAGTTGTGTTTGCGTTAGAAACGTGTTTTCTACCCCACATATAATGGAGGATATTTTGAAAAATGCTGAAAAGCAAGAGAATCATTATTTCCATCGAAAAGTGAAGCCGTATACAAAAAAGAATATAAAATATATCTGGAGTGGCTGATACGGAAAAATGTTATGCCAAAAGATGCCACTGAAACTGTATTTCTGGCATATTTTCAAGAACTGGTAAGGAATTTTCTATGTTTTTCGGTAGATTTGGTAGTAATTGTGTTTATTCGTTGCAGTCAGAAACGTATAGTCCGAATTCTTCATGGCCTAAATGGTCAATGCTAAAATCGATGGTGACTATACATGAGAAACGAGATATCACCAAGTTCAATGAACTAGAGGCTTTTTTGAAACGGAAGAGTAAGAGTTATAAGCCGAAAAAGTCCGCTGTTTTATCTCCTAAAGATGTCATCAGATTTATAAATATATATATATATTAGCATTTCTTATTTTATTTTCACTTGTGAGAGGTAGAGGGAATTATAGAATCTATAATGTCCCAAGGGAGTTATGACCCTCATTATTGATAGCGTAACTATGACGATATAAGCTTATAATATCTCGGTCAGAAATAAAATATTAAAATTGATAGAAATTCTTAATTATAAAGTTATTTTACATAAAATTATTCAAATTAGTAGGTTTAAGAATCTGTATTTTGAGTGCTCCACATTTCTTATCGTGATGTGTCTGAACTATGGAGCTACACATCTTTTGCATAATAAGCCTTCTTTAAGCAGAATAATTCCATCTTTGATTTTGAGACTTTGGGATCTGACAGTATGAGGTACGATATTATATATTTGTAATATAACGTGGATTTGTTTGCCAATGTCTTCAGATATATAAAACCTACTAACTACTACAAAAACTTGTGTAATAGATACGTTGAGTTCCTCAAGGTATAAGAGCCATTATTTAATTATTTATTCATTATTCTTTTGAATTATGGTATATAAAATACTAATGAAAAACAAACATATCTGAATTACATTATAATGATCTCGTTTATATACATTTAACAAAGTGACTAATTCCAACTATATAATGATTGTGTCTGTCATCAGTCCAATCAAAATCCAAAGTATATAGTTTTATCAACATCATTCAACATATTCAATTTGAAATATTACAAACTTGACCTAATAGGAGGTCTATTTACATCCGTTGTAGTGTATTATTAGTGTCGCTTGTGCGCTAGAAAATATCAGCACTCATTTTGCTCCATAATTTCAGCTTTTTATTTCTTCTGATGTCATATTTATTATTATCGTCTCTACTATGTCAGAAATTTATGTGGATTAAACTAACCTTGAACGTTCACTTTTGTGGGAAATTATACGTTATCATGAAACTGAATTTATTGAGAATCTAATTTCAATGAGGATACAAAAAACGTAAATGAATAATATATATAAGACAAACAGTAGAGATTCCTGTTTCCTTTATATTCCATATCATGATAGTTCATAACGTGATATTCGTTGTTTGTGATCTACTCAACGCTGATGAACATTTCTTAAATTCATTGCCGTTAATGGTGTGGTGTATAGTTGACCGCAGCGGTGAAGATTATCCTGAAAAATGTTTTAATTTTACCACTACACTTTATTCGTAATTGAAATATATTCAATATTGGTAAACAGGCAAAAAGTTACTTCGCCTTTCAAAAAATATTTCGAAAATTTTTTCGTAAGACAAAAACATGCATTCTTATGAGCTATGGTTATTTTGCTGAATAAATAAGTCATCAAACTTTTACATGGTTAATAGAAAATAAAGAATAATATTGGGCGGTTACCAACATTATCTGGTCAGTTATGATACTACAGGTAGAATCGTGACATAAGCGATCTTGGCAGTTCAGCCGTCTTTTCGAAACTACGGTTTTATGTATACTTAATGTTGTTTTATGGTGGATATGACCGCCTGAGTTAATGTTGACTGAGGTGTCTAAATATGTCTAGATAATGAAACGCGAGTCGGAGATTAGTTCAGACACTAACGTAGAAACTTTAGAGGCGGAAACCAACGTTCCTATTGAGATTGTGGGAGGAATTGAAACTGATAATATGAAAGTCAATATCAAGGATTATAGAAGAATATGAAACCAAAAAGCCAATAAAACATTTTATTGGACAAGTGTTGTCACTAAATAATGAAGTCAATGTCAATTATCTGAAACGCTCCAAAGAGAATAGATTTGTGTGACCTAGCATAGATGAAGTCCTTATCCTGGTGAATAAGATTAGAAGGAATCTAGGAGAACCTAGTTATTTTCGGAGAGGAAAACATTTGATATTGTCATGTCATCATTTAACGTTTTGTGAATAATAAGCTTTTAAAACAATTAAGTGATATGTTAAAAATGATGCTTGTATTTCATGTTTTTTCAACTAACCACAGTCAAGTAGAATATGGAATTCAGAAGATTTTTTCTTACTCTATTCAATTTCACACTTAACAAATACACCAATGTTTTAGGCAAATTACATATACGGTCAACTCCACCCCACCGGGTTCAAGTTGACCGAAAGCAGTTTTAATGTTTTGAATTCCCCGCTATAAGATATTCTGTGTTTTGTTCACTAGAACTATATATGGTGATCCCCATAAAATAACGGAAAGGTCCAGTTTTATTCAGGTTATAAATTGCTTCGCTATTCGGTAAATAAATAGTCAACATTATCCAAATTTAGGGTAACTAAACTTCTGAAAAGGAACTGGCCAGCTTCTTATCGGCAAACACTTGTTATTGTGAATTGAAAATGTGAAAGGCACACAAGAGATTATATATTTTCTGTAATTCCGAGAAGAGTACTTCAAAATTATTTTATTTACTGGTTTTTCAAACTGTACGTTTGTTTATTTATTCCGCCAATTGTATCTAAGATTGCAGTACTTTTGAAAAAATTTGTATGAATACGTGAGTGTACATGTACCAATGTTTTTATTTTTGATTATATGCGTGCCGAAGTTTTATGTATGTATGTGTGATTTATATGTGCGCCTACACTTGTATATAGAACAAGATGATTTAAGTCACTGATAACCTTTTATTCCAGAAGTTTCGTGACTTTTGATTGATAATAATACGATTTGCTATAGCAAGAATTATAGTTCTACATTATCTTTATCGCATTATCATTGTTGTATTATAATTAGAGTATTAGATTATGTATATTCTTATGAATGAGAAATGAACATCTACTCCTTCTTCTTCCTCCTCTGTAGAGTTGAAAAATTCAACTATTGTTGTGATTCAAATATCAAACGATGTTTTCAAATCAATCCCGTCTGTTCTAAACCTTTGGATATATGTTTCGAGACTTATATAATAACTAAACATTACTGTACTTGCATTGTTAAATGCATGTATTGTGGAATGTTTTACCCTATATTCTACTTTGGAATAATCTTTCCGGGTCGTGAATCTGAATCTGTGAAAGTATTTAAAATTCAAAAAGAGCAGGTAGAACAATAGCAAGATTAAATAGGGGTGATCAATTGATCACGTGATTTCCCTCAACTTTGTTAGCAAAATAACTTTCCGACGCTCCTGCGGGTGATATGTAAATGTATTCACACTATAATATAACATTATTTTATACTGACACCTATTGTCACATGAATTATTGGAATATGCCAGCAAATAAAGACATAAAATAGATCGTGAAGTCAAATCGATGACACTTGAATCTTGAAATGAAAATTTCGGACACTCCTGTATGGTAAATATATACGTGTGATATATATTGATGATAACCAGAAAAACACGATTGTCTTTATGGTTCATCAAAATGCCATGATTACATTTGAAAAAATGAAGATGGATGTCAGATATACTACTCGAAACGGCCGCACCAAAAAACAATAAAGTCCCTAGTTTCACCACTTTGAAGCAATCTGTGAAATTTCTGATCCATGCGCTCAATAGGGAGGGCACAAATAATGTGTTCGGCAAGAAGAAGCTTAGGGGACCATAGACATTTGAGAATTGAAATATTAATCCGCTTCTAAATTATCGGTGTAAGTGATTCCACAATGAACTCTCTTAGAGAACTTCGGCTATGAATAAACATGCTAAGTGGAACATGAACATTCTCGGCAGTAAAAAAATTATGGTCCTTATTTTAGGCATTTCATTTATAGTATCCAAATTTAAATTCAAATTATAAAAGATATCATCTACTCATTTCGGAAAGTCTGAAAGAGTAAACACAAAACATAGGTTTCCTATAGGATCGCGAGTTGAAATCAATTGAATACGTGACCAAATAGGAATAACAACAAAAAATCCGTAATCAATATTACTTCATACATTTCTGCGGTTGATAGTTTTTCCACATCGGATTCATTGATATAACTTGCAGATATATTAATGGCAATCATAAACTACAAAAGAGTGCAAACTACACGATAACACTAACAATCATCCTTATCCACTAAATGTTTGTTAAAGTACTGAAGTGGCTGAAAGATTCCCAATACTTTAACACTATTTTCAGTAGATGAGGGTGATTGTTTCTTATTAATTGACAGTACTAACAATCATATTTCAGATATAAACAGTGTTATGAATAAAATTTCACCAATAAGAGTAAAACAATTATTCGGTAGTCCATGACAAGATAATGGGTGGTTCATAATATTAGCTGCCCCGTAGCCAACGTGTTAGCACTGAATTTTTTATTTAATTAACAATGTTCTAATTTAATTTCAATTACGTGAGAATAAAACAAATTTTTACCCTAACATTTTGGTAATGAATATTCCTTTTTGTTAGGGGAAATACGTAATTTCACCATTCATTTAGCCTTTTGTATGCAGCTCACGTTATCTTTGAAATTGAGGATGTATTAACATTTCAAATCAGTTGATAACCCTATAAACCATAAATTTCTTTCACCCCAAAGGACTGGGAGCAACATATTCAGCTTCAGATATTGATAATGATACAGTTCTGAGTAGTAACAATGTTTCTGAAAATTTTTAAGGAATCAAACCAAAATTGTAGTTGTTTTTAAATATCTCGAAATTTTTTCGAAGCAATTTCAATGATTATCATGAACACAGTCCTGGAATCTACCAAGTAAATTTACTGCAGAACTTAAATCTGGAGGTATACAATAATAACAACTGAATATGTTAAGTATTCTATTAATTTTATATAATGCTGCTTTTTCAACAATTCAAGAATTGTTGATAGTTTGAGACCTTCTACTGACTCAAATACATCTTTACAATCATTCATATTGAACTTGTTCAACCATTTTTCAATATATGATTTTAAATTTACTTTTAACACCTGAGAAAATTCATTCCCAACATTTCCAATACCAAGGTTGCTTCAGTCCACATTATGATTTATTAAATTTGCACACATATTCTTCACTAAGTAAATGAATGTACATCCCTTCTCCCAAATTTCTATATTGAGAAAACAGTTCCATTTGACCTATTTCATATTTTCTTCATTTGCTATAAGCAATAATAATGTTGACCAACAGGAGAATACGTATCATCCATTCCTTTCGCAACTTATCTTGCTTTATAAACATTGTTGCATTTAATTCTCAAATTACAACGACTATAGATTATATTGAATTTGTATAAACTGATGGCTTATTAACCATAATGTAAGTAGAATGTTTATCAAGTGACTTCAACTCTTGATTTATTGCTTCAATCCATTTTAACTATCTTCTATCTGCTTACTTTTTAGATTTGGGCACGTTTATTACATTGTCAACACTGAAAGCTGCACATTCACATTCATCAAATTTATTACATGTGGTTGATAATCCTCTTCTGTCTTTGATTCATTTGAGGTTTTTCTTTCCCAAATATTTCTTCATTACTTTCTAACTCGACTGACATTATCATATTTACTTTCATTAATCAATTCTTGGATCAACACTAATGATGGGAATAATCGACGTATTCCAGCTATCGATTATTAATAATCGGCATATTCCAATAATCTATAAGTTTAGTAGTTATACATTAGTAGCATATAGTATCCTTGTTACCTGAGTTTGGATAACTACATTAGGTCTTCATGTTTTATTAGTATAAATAAAACATTTGTACAATTTTCTACCACTATTTGCTCAATACACGTATTCATTGGCTTCACATGTGGCACGCACAAGACAAGTTATAAGGGCATTTCATTTTTATTTCAGACTTGTATACATTTCTCCTTTCTCCGTGTCATGATTCGTAATTGTTATGTCGCCTATAATAGTAGAAGCCTTACGTTTAATATTTCGTCATAGTTTATGATTGTATTTTAAATTCTTGATGTTGTATTTGTGCATATGTTTTATACAGCAAAACGATTCCTATAACTACGTTTGCAAATATAAAATAAAATATCCAATGTCTGTGAATGTTTTTCATTTTATATTTACTACGGCTATTAATGGTTCAGTTTCAGTAGTTCTACTTTGGTTCTTAGATAGACTGAAAACAAAATATAAATTCTCTTTGAAACACTAGTTGTATCGTGTCCTCACTAATCACTTCCAATTGGGAGGAAAATGAATTCACCAAAGTCAAATTGATATTTTAGGTCTCCTGACCTCAATAGTTTGTTCTTTTTGTGAGGCCACTTTAAGACGCTAATATACACAATTCTCATCAACACTGTACAGGAATTACAAGAAAGAATAGTTGCAGCATGTAATACAATAAAAAACACTCTGGGAATATTTCAACGAGTGCGCAATTCCATGAGAAGGAGAACGGGAGCATGCATATTAGCCGGAGGGGGGCATTTGAAGCAACTTTTGTAAAAATAGTTAAGTTGTAATGTTATGTTAATGGTGTATATTTTACTAGATTCTGTTGACATTATAACAGGCCAGTTAGATTTTTGAAAAAACCTAAAAAAAATCTAACTTTTCAATTGTACAGGATGGACAACTTTCCATGTTTTTATAGAGTAACTCGGTAACTATAGAAGGTACAATCAAATGAAGTCACATTCTCAATCTCTTTTTTGAGACAAATTCATTGACAGAAACAGAACTTTGCTAACGCCTTTTGTTATCGAGTTATAAACGAAGATAGATTTTTAGACTCTTAAGCACGAGTGAATATCGTGGTTGTTTTTCAAGTTAGGAGAAAATTACTTTTACATTCTTAAGGCACTTTTCTATGAATAATCCAGTAGCATCGAGAAAATCAAAGAAAAGTTGCAATTTCGAGTTAGCCTAATGTTGTACTTTTTCAAATAGGTACCACAGCTGTTAGTTAAAATGGATTCTTTCTCTACTATGTATCATACGTCGGATTCCCTTTGATGGGTAAGTTTTCGATAGAGAAAATAATATCTTGTTGTATGCGCTTTCTATATTTATTTCAAGTAGGCGTGTGGATTCTTCAACAAGCTAAGACCAAAATATTAATGACATTACGTCAGGTGAACGTGATGACCACGTCACTGGTCTACTTCCCATGAAGTCATTGACTAAATTGGTATCAATTAATTCTGAAACGTTAAAACCAGAGCGTCCTTGACTTCGAACGTCGACAATACGGTGAAGGTTCATATCAGAGTAATATTGCTGGCTATGACTATTGAAAATTCCAGCACTGCTAGTGTATATTTGATCTGTCCAAAATACATTTTTAGAGAGTAATGTATCTTGTTGACATTTTTGACGCTGCAATCTGAGGACTTATTGAAATTGGAGGATTTGCAACCGTCATTCCAATTACAGATATACTACTTTTTTCAGCATCTTCAATGTTGTAATTTTGTGGTCTTGGCTCTCGAAAATAGCTTTATTAGGTTGTATTTTTTCTGTATAGCGATTGAAATATATTTCAGATGCAATATCACAATTATTATTACGTTGAATAATGCTTTCTAACATATTATTTCTCGTAATTTTCCAAAGAATTCTCTTTTTTACGGTAAATAGGTTAATTGTATTAACAAGGAAACAAAATCGTTAATATGTTTTTTACTGACAAATGAATAATCACTGTCATAGATGATACCCGCCTTCTTGGAATGCATATAAAAAACGGAAAAAGTAATATAGTTTAATAGTATTTCCGCAATTAAAGACTTACACCCGACTTATGATACATAGTTGGAAATAGAAAAAAACCCAGTTTGTCTAAACCATAGTTAACTATGATTCCAATTTGAAAAAATGCAACTTTAGGCCATAACTCGAAATTGCACCTTCTGTTTCCAGATTTTCTCGACGCCAATGATTTATGCTGGAGAAAGTGGCTTCAAAACGTTGAATGCAATTTTCCTCTAACTCCACAAACAACCACGATATTCACATGTGTCTAAAAGCCGAAAAATCGAACTTTTGTTTTTAACTCGAAAACGAAAGACGATAAAAAATTTTTGTTTCCGCCAGTGAATTTGTCAAAAAAAAGAATCAGAATGTGATTTATTTTTTTTTTGTACCTTCTATAGTTACCAAGTTACCCTATAAAAAAATATCGAAATTTGCTCATGCTGTGCAGGTGATTTGGAAACTGTCTCTAATCAGATTTCAAACTCTAATAATATATAGAATAAATGAGTATATCAAAAATAAGATGCATAATTAATTGATTAGATAGTAATCGATTGCCACTTTATGCTGGTATATTAGAAACTCCAGAGTGTAGAATCGGAAAAAAGAATTATAATTAATCAACTATGTTCTCTCTATTCCCTCGTTTTCAATATTCATCTGAGTATGACGTGATTCATGGAATTTCTGATGTTCCCATTGCCTGAACGTGTTGTATATTGATCGAATTAGTCACTGGTTTAATATGATATAGGAGAAATGTGATTCTAAGTCCTCGAACATGTGTTTGCGTGTAAAAATATGGAATCAGAATGAATTATGAAATTAATATAAGAATATTGTACACACAGTTTTGGAATTAGAGAATTAATGAGCAATTTGGAGCATTATTAATAGATTCATAATAACCTTACTCAATTGTACTACTTACCACATGTCTAATTGATTCATTAGTGAACAGTCAATATCAATAAACAGTTTGCCTCTGGAAAGTTCCTTGAAAATACTAACTCAAGCCAGTACCAAACGTTTGCAAAATACAATTCGTGTTTTATATAGTATTCGCATGTTCAGGACAGCCATTACTGACATTATTGTATGATTTTGTATTAATAATAATAATAATGTATTATTAATACAATTGCTACGCACCTACATTTTTGGAGAGTGGAACTAATCATCATTCTAGATGATTTCATTGAATTTCATTGCATTGATCGTGCTATGCGAAGAATATGTCAAGATCGCTGTTCGGCGAAGCATCCCCTATTTCCAAATTCTAAATATTTGAAGTATGATATTCACAATCCATTTTTTAGATTGTTCTCAATTGGTGCGCTACATTATCAAGTATTTATAATTGGCTTGAAGAAAAACTATGTTTCAAAATTGGTAATTTATTGATTATATTTATCAGTTTTCTTCTGCAAAAACATCATTATTATAATTTTTTCGACTAATTCAATGAAATTTATTATAATAATATTTCTATGCTTGAACGAATATAATGATTCCTCGAGTTTTTGTGGAGATCGGCCGGATGATTTTAAGAAATATGTTCAATTAGGTCCATGAAGATATAGTCCTAATATAAGTAATGTTAGTAAATTTCCGTATTTCATTAACCGTGTATCCCATCAACGAACTATGTGGATTTTACGTTTCTACGTATCGAATATAGTGGGTATACGAATTTTCATCGATATCGATCTTTTCGTTCTGGTTTGGTTACATTGTCCGGCTAACACCATAACGTCATATTTACATTTTTCGAGTTTCTTTGATTTTAGACAAAATTGACGAGATTTCTATTAGGAGTCCGATCGACGTGAAACTCGGATTCTTTAATTTTTTTGGGACGACAAGTTTGAATATGCCATTTGTAATTTTAGATGTTAAGAATTCGGGGGCCAGAGTATCTTAACCAACCAATGAATGATGAATCTAGCTAGGGGATACAAATACTCAAGTCCCCAGGTTTAATTACCCTGAAAGAAAAGAAAATAAAAGACCTGTACCCAGAATGATTGAGATTTACTTTGAAATACTAATATTGATATAATTTATGACAGCACTTACTTATATTAATGAGATATGAAGCGAATGATTAGAAAATATGGATGAAGTTAATTACTTAAATCATCAAAACAGTGAACAGTTGAACGTACACAATATACAATACTCAATGATTATTAAAATTGTTACATAAACCAAAATCTATATCCTGACCTGATGAGAGCTAGATGTTGTATTTGCTTGGTGATAATTAATTACTTCTACTTCATGTAGGGGCCCTGCCACAATTGTTATACCGTTTCCACGATTGTACAGCACAAATAAATCAGCGACTCCTAAGTAATATTTCCACAGCAGATTCAAGCAATCCTCAACACACTTCTTGTTGAATTTCCCACAACATAGAAAAAAAAAGAGGGAGAAGAAGAACCCTGAAATTACGATATGTACAAACCTCTATTGTTCTATTGTCGTCAGAAGACAGACATGAACAAAATACATAACAATAATGGAACAATTAGGATTAGCCTAAGTCCTGTCAGATACCACCTATGAAGGCAAATTAATTCCTGAGGTTAGTGAATAAATCAAATGGAATTACAAGATAGTTACCTCTATCACGATATGGTTTTTCCTTCCAATAAGACAACTTTACTACCGTTTACCACCAGTCACGTCGAAACTAGGTTTAAATGCCCTAAGGTACATTAATTACCCGATTAATTCCAAATATTCCAATTCAAATTGGTAATTGATGTCTTTGTTTTCAACGGAAGAATATTCCCAGAATTTGGTTCCAAACAACAAGCTTGGTATCACCTCCCTGTTGAAAATAACCTAGCGACGCACTTCTCACTCGAACGATTTAACCAGAAGTGTCGCCATTTTCTCACCTTTCCGGCTTTCTCGTTGTCTCACAGAACACCCTCGTAATAGAAACGGATCTGACACCGAACAACCATGACCCTTCGAATATACGGTCCATGACTCTTAGAATATACGGTCCAGCATAGCTGACGTCACAGGAGTTAACCAATTGTACTACAGCGGCCATTTCCAAGCCGTTAAGTGGAATTTACACATTACACATTGAAACAGCCCTACGGCACTCCCTTTGTGTCCGTCTGATCGCATCGTTCAACATGGCAAACCGATAGCAATAGCGTTACGAATTTTTTTGTTCAATAGAGAAAAGATTGAGCTGTGCAAAAATGCAGCAAAATTACCGCTTAATTCGGGAAAATTTTGCTTAGAATAATCACAATACTTCTCTCATACTACGTATAGTAAGGGAAGTGAAATATACTGAGTGATACTAAATTTATCGATATGAAAAAAATCATATTATTATTCTATTTGAAGTACGATTCTCACAATCCACGTTTCAGATATGTACTACATGTTTCGGGGTCTATTGGTGTACTCCATTATAAAGTATTTATAATTGGCTGCATGGCTGCAAGAAAAATTATGTTCCCAAATTGCCGCTAGGTGGAAAACTTTGCTACAGGTGTATCTAATTAAAGTGGAAACATCGCTATATATGTTGTCGATATTGTTTCAGATGCCGCAAAGAGCAGACCTAAAAAATGCGTCTCCGTTATTCGTGTCAGAAAAGTTGTACCAGGAAGTAATTCACAATTCTTTTGTGGATATATTTCGGAAGAGCCAAGATGTAATATAAATATATCGTTGAATTTGATTCGGCGACTTTTAAAACGATTGCATCTAGTATAAAAGAAACATGACAATGAATGGTAGATTCCAATTTTAATCGAACTTATCAGTTTAGATAAGTGGTGTCAAACCACACCAACAAGGAATGCGCATGCAAATTTTTCTGAGGTAGATATATTATTGCTTCAAAATAGAACAGAGACTCTGTTGAAAAAAGCGGTTATTTCAAATTAATATTTGTATGAAATAACAGTAAATGCATATTGCATAGCATGAGGAGAGCATGCAAATTTGTCCGAAATAGATATATTTCAGTTTCAAAATGAAAAAAGGGATGCAGTTATTCCTGATCAATATGAGTGTAAAATGATAAGAGCTGATTGCGGGGCATTCCTAGACACGAAATCAAATTTGTGAGCCAATTGGATAACAGTGAATATATATTCATCGAGGAATAATTGGGCCGTATCGAGTAATAATTCAAACGTTAGGTAGAGAAAATAAAGTCATCCCTGATTGGTGTTCTTCGATACCAGCATGGATCACGCATGCAAATTTGTCTGACTTTTTTACAAGTGGTTAACAGGTGTCTCGCGGAACAACACCCCAACTCCTATTATATGTCATCTGTCATAACAATCTTGGTATTCTACGAGCCCAGAAGTAAGGTTGAATGAATGTTTCTCAGCTACACTGTCACTACGATAACAGGAGTGCTATGTGTAGCAGTGCAAGAAATTGTATGAGACGCTATCACTACATTCTTTTATCCTATACTTTGACTACATGAGAGCAAGAAATTGTATGAGACGCTCACACTACATTTTTTTCACTCTATACTTTGACTACATGAGAGTATAATTCACGAAATACATCCTGTGAGCCAGCGGTATAATGTTGGTAAAGGAAGTTATATGTATTTCGCTGCTTGCAACCAGCGACCATAGTCCATTAACTGTGATGAAGATGATGATGTCACCACGTTTTGAGTGTGACAATGTGTTTGAGATATTGATGAGTGGTGTCTGAAAAAGTTACTTTTCAACTTTTTCAGAAAAAATCCAATATAGTAACGGCAAATGAGAAAAAAGTTTTCGACAATTATTACACAAATGTTTGACAAGTGTCTACAGGAATTTGACCAGTGTCGGACAAGTATCGGGCATTTTGACAAGTGACCAACGTTCACACAAGTGTTAGACTAGTATTTGACAAGAGTCCAAGAAGTGTACACTGGTAGTGGTGAATTCGAAAAATACTTGTCACGAGGGGTTCTATAGTCGACACGTTGTCACACCAAAAAGGAAACTTTATTAATTTCTCGTAATTTACGTAATGTCTCGAACAATTATATTTTAGTTATGTAGTGATTGGCACTACCGATCTTCCACGATCAGGGTTTGAAATCGTTTTTCAAAGTATATGGGTTCAACGCATAGAATGAAAATTCCCAACTTTTCAGAAAAAATTAATATGGCTCCTGCAAATGAGAAAAAACTCCAACCATAGCTTCATGGATATTAAATGGAATGGTTCGACGCTTAAGCTGTGAATTTTCAACTCAACAATAATACAATGTGGCGACAGAAAATGAGAAAAACCTCCAACTGCTGTTCTTTGCTGGTAGCAGCCGGCAACCGCAGTTCACAAATGAAGATCGCCAGCCAATGACGCTTATTACTGTCTCGAAGTATTTCGTTGCTAGCAACCGGCGACTATGGCTCCCCAACTATGATGAGCATAACAATACCACCTGTTTGAGGAATAAATGTCAAACCAACTGTCAGACTCTAACACATCAAGATGATACATTTCTCATGGATATAAAAGGATGACATCATCACACACCCGGCGGCCATAGCTCGTGAACTATGATAGCCGGTAAATTCGACATTTGAAAAACAATAATAATACCTCTAACCTGTATTTTAACATACCAATACTAAGATGATAAATTTATCCCGAATGGGAGAAGTGTGACGTCATCAAACACTCGGCGACCATAGTTCGGGAAATATGATCCCCGGTAGATTCAAGCAATTGAAAATATAACAGATCTTCAACTCTATAAATACATATTCGCATTGTCACGAGCTTATGGAGGTTCAAAGATACAATTTCGACACCAGACTTGCAAGATTAAATACTAAAAATTATCAGACCTTTATTCGCATATAGAATAAGCAGCAAATGCGTCCCTAGTTAGATGCGTGAAGAGAAGAATGAAATTAAAAATATTACATATATAAGAATATAAAACTCGTGGAACAAATCTTTACATGTGGGTAGATTGCAGCGCCAATCCTCAAAATTATGTGGAGTGACCCGAATGTTCTAGTGGCTCATCAAGGTAAACATACCTATAGAGGGATATAACGAAGGAATAAATGAAATTATCAATGAATTGAGACTGGCCAAGATCATTTATCAAGTTATATAATTATTGTGGAATTATATTGCATGTAGAAATGAAAAACATTGTTAGCATTATGAAGCACCCCAAGATCCGATTAATTGACATTTTTACGAGTGTCTGCCAAGTATTTCGCATTTAGTCAGCTCATTCGACAGATGTCCCACACGTGCTTCAACATTGACACATGCGTTTTTAAATTCAGACACGTGATAAAACATTCTGACATGTGTTTGACATGTGATTCAACATTCAGACAGTTGTTTCAACATTGAGACACTTATTTTGACTATAATTGTCTGTGGCTTGCTCCAGAATTCAGACACGAGTTTGAAAAATACTTCAAAATTAAGACACGCATTTGACACGTGCTTTAACATTTAGATACGTGTTTCAACATCCAGACATGTGCTCCAACATTCAGATCCTTGTTTTGACAAGTGATGACAAGTGTTTGACATTTGTTTCAAAGTAGAGTTCAGACACGTGCTCCAACACTCAGACGTGTTTCACACGTGATTCAACATTCAAACACGTGAGGGCTTCATAATCTCCATGAATGTTGCTGCATGGAAGGTTGATTAGAAACAACAGCTAGAAAATTATTTACCAGTGATTTTTATTTCTACATGGAATATAATTCCACAATAACTATATGATATAATAAATGATCTCGGCTAGCCTAAATTCATCGATGATTCCATTTATTTCTTCGTTCCCTCTATAGGTATGTTTTCCCTTGGACGGTCCACTAGAACATTTGGGTAAGTCCACATATTTTCGAAGATTGTCGCTGCAATTTCGCCACATGTAATAATTCATTCCACTACTTTGATGATAATAATATTTCTTTCCCTCTTTACACACCGAACCATTCACGCACCTGGTTGTATATTCTATTTACGAATAAAAGTCTCATAATATTATTGTAATTAATCTTACAATCCTGGGATCAAAACAGAATTTTAGAATATCGATAAGCTCGTGGCAATTCCAGTATGTTTTTATAGAATTGTGGATCTGTTATATATTTAATTGGACGAATTTATCGGCGATCATAATTCACGCACTATGGTCGCCGGGTGTTTGACGTCACTATTTTCCTACTCGAGAGAAATTCATCATCTTGAGGTTGATGTGTCAGAGATACAGATTTCGGTATTCTTATTGTCGAAAATGTCGTAATTAAATGCATATAATGTTTATAATACCTTGTTTATTTGATATAATCTCATTGTGGAAAGATTAAATATCGAGGGTGCCTATTCACGTATTTACGTATTTGAAATCAAGACAATAGCTTATTCCACATTGAAAATCACCCGAATCATTGATCTCAGGATCGAATCCAGAAGTTGATGAATCTCCGCTAATACATTTTTTGTAGTTCTTGAATAATTTGTTGCTTTTAGATGATATATTGATTCCAATATCAGCTTTTTTACTCCGAAGATGCACTTCAGTCCAGAGCTGGGCCAATCTTTAATTCTGATTTCTGTACCAGATATTGTGTATGCTCATGGGTACAATGAATGATTGATTGATGGTAACGGTATTAAGGCGTCTAGAGACTATCAACATCAAGCTAGATTTCCTTATAGACATCAACCCTCTCATTGTGTTTTCGGACGTACTTTTCAGTGACCCAGATAAACTGGTTCAGTTACTGTAACACGTTGTAATCGAGGTTATAATACTGGAAAAGATAATCGTCAATATCGAACACTAAATAAACAGTTACATCCCTATAACATCAAAGACAACAGTAGGTGTGTTGTCTTTTGTACTTGATTGTTATGAAATTACTGAAGATTCATTATGTTTAGCTAGGATACCATGGATAGAGGAAGCCCTATTTACTAGGGTTGGTATTGCTAACATTCATAATTACCATTTATGGAATCTCCAAAATCCACATGTTGTTAAACAATCGCGATTCCAACAACGGTTTGGTGTGAATACTTGTGTTGTTATCATTATTGGAGAAGCGCTTGAACCATTAGAAGTTTTACCACAAAGACTAAATGCAGCACACGGATACTTAATTTTTTGATCTTCAACAATTGTGGTTTCTAGATGATGGCGCTCCAGCCCTGGAAGACACGTTATTCAATGGTTACATACATATTTCCCAAACGATAGGTTGTTCCCGGATGTTTCATTGCTTGTTCCTCAGAATCTCCATATTTAAATCTCTTAGATTTTTCCTTTGTGGCCATTTGAAGCAACGATTTCACAGTGTCGAAATGAAGTTGATCGAATACTATTAGATTTAATGAAATCCATTATCATTAACATCGTGCAATAAAAGAGCGTATTTATGACCCAATGGTTTGCAGAGGCATGGTTACATTCGAATTCAACACTTAATTCTTCAGGTGCTAACGAATATACATGACTTTTCTGTCCAAAAGTTTCATGCATGACCGAAACAATAAATAGTCTACTTGTTTCTTGTATTATGAGCATGTTATACAGATGATAACATTGACTTTTCATTAAAATGGAATCTTTATAATTCATGGAAGTGTTTAATAAACTGTATACATTAATGAACTGTGAAAGAATCCACTTTGTGAATACACTGTAACATCATAAATAAGAAATAATAACCCTCATCCACTAAAAATAGTGGGTACTGAAAACCCTTCGGCTACCAACTTGTCATCATGAGTTTACTCTGATGATGGCTACTCGGTAGACGAAAGGCCATCAGTACTTCAACAGTATTTTAGTGGATGAGAGTGATTATTTCTTATTTATAGAATTTTATACATGTAGCGCTTGGTGCAAATGACTTATAATATCCTTCTTTGGGTTGCATCCAAATTCAAACCATTGTTTATTAGACCAACCCATGCATATATCATAACTCAGAAGTGACTGATCAAAATCATAATAAATTGTTTTAAGTACTTTTAAATCACAGAATTTTTTGAGTAGCTTGAATTTGGAGTAGTAATTGAGTTCATTGTATTGATATTGTCCAGACATTTGTTCTCTCGCAGAACCTCAGAAACTTTTTTTCAGAGACTGCTGCTGAAAATAATCTTATGACAACATAGGTGACAACCGTAGTATAATCCTTTCTGCATGAATGACACATAACGATTGAACTCTACATTCTTGAGATAGGTAACTATTTTTCTGAAACTGAAGTATAAGACAATAATAGACCTACGCATTGACTGAAATATTATCTAGAATTGCAATCAGCTCTGAATTAATGATGATTCTTAACACAAGTATTAATTATATATAAATTCTCGGGAAATAGGTCACGCTAACACATGCTTATTATTTTCGTCTTTATAACCATCAATTCGACTGAAAAGATGTTAATATTTTAACATTTTTAACATATAATAAAATATCTATTCTAGAGAGGATTCACATAAAACGAGACTCCAAGTCTGTAAATCGTAAAGCAGACGTTCAATAATTGAGTCAGATTTATATTAATTTAATTAGTTCAAACCCTCGCAAATTCATACATACGTCGTTATGATGTTAAAAGTATATTTTAGGTAGAATGCTCAAATAGCAATATTTCTAATAAGGTCTAACAACCTTCTTCCATTACCTCATAAACCTTCAATTCAGTCCGAAAGTGAATAACTTGAGCGACATATGTTTTGGTTTCAGTCGTATCCAAACATCGCTTGAAATGACTTCGAATTTCATGAGAAAATTTCTAAGCATTCTTGATGCATTTTCATATACTCAGATTCCTCCAGAAGTATGGAAAGATATGTACATGGATGTCGGTGTCTTCTTCCAAAAACTACATTCAATTACGTGAATGATTCACAACTCATAACACTTTTGGTGATGAATTATATCTCAATTGGATAGGACAAGTTCTAAATGTCTTAACTATTCGGCTATATTTTAACATCCAATATAAATATAAAAATGACTCAACACATGTATCTCCTCATGTACCCAATATTTCTCTCCAATTGCAGGCATAGAACTGCCACTTATACTGTAGTTGATATAATGCTGCAGATATTGATGAGTATCGTGAGCAAAGTTTTCAAAGTTACGATCAAGGATCATCGGAAGCCAATAATGTAAAGAAAATTCCAGAGGCGCAAATAAACTTCTCATTATTCATTCATATGTATACGTTTTCTATTGATTTTTCCATCATTTTCTGAAATGTTCGTTCACTTCATGTTTCGTTTATGTGATATAGTTAAGGCATGTTAATAAAGTTCCCAAAAATGGTTTCTGTTATCATAAATATGAAATAACCTACAATTAAATGATACTCGTACCAATATACTACTGGAGTAGGAATTATGGAATTAATTTATAGCATACTTGATAGCAAACAAGAGCTGACAATGTGTTTCTTCGTCGTACTCTTCGTTAGCTCTCATATCATAAATTGACCTTCCTATGAATAAAATGATCCATTTCATGGTCCTCAAGTGTCAGTTGAGTTCATTGTTCAATACAAGTTATTGTAGGATGCAATGCATTGAATTCCTATTCTATATTTTATTAACCTCATGAAAAGCAGGTCATTGTCATTAGTACCTACTAAACTCATGTTGATTAAATTGTACACAATCTATTATGTTGTTTTAGGTTAACAAGCTGCAATGTATCGTTTAGTTAATTGGAACAAGCTAACTGTTCTTTATTGTGAAATGTTGAATCAAACCGTCAACGCTGCCAAATAATTAAAATACTATGGCAAATATTTATACTTGATTCTGGCAGCTACAATATTTTAGGTGATTGAACTCTCTCCCGCTTATAAATTGTTCATGAGTAGATTGAAAGTATTGTCATAGATTCTTTTGAGATCTCCTTAAATTAATTTGATTTCCTTAGAAATCAGAGTAATAAAGTGGGGGGCATGCATATGCCTATGAAACTGATGGTAATAAAAATTCTAAATATTGCGAGTAAAATGTAGTTACCATAGCTGTAAAGAGTTCTGTGTGTGAATCTATCTTTCATACTTTTCATTCCTGTGCACTAAGAGTACCTTGATACTTGTAGAATTTAATAATAATCTAGTAAAATGTTGTTTGCGTTCAACTAAGTGTTCAGAAGATGATGCAGAAAATGTAATAATTTTTCAACAACCTGTATCTCGGAAACGAAGTGATTTAGAGAAAAATTTCATATGAAAGACCCCTATTATTTCTAGAAGTTCTATCGTTTATCGATATTATGAACGGAAAAAATTAAACACCCTTTATAATATTATATTTTTCTTCTCGGCATAAGATATCTAGGAGACATTCGAGCTGCTGAGAACGGGAAAATTCAATCTCAGCAACGCTGACGTGGAAATATAAGTTTATAACAAACAAATTCAGATGAAAATACACATAAAAAATTACGTTCGTCGAATGCGGCGAGGTTGAGTTAAGCCTGGGTTAAAACCATATGTATTCTCTTATTTGAGGGTAACTTCAGACAATATTGGAAGTTTCAGCAGTAAACTAACTGTATCTTCATCTAATTTCATAGTATTATAAAGTAGTATGTGTATTAATTAAGTATTAGTAATTTCTCAGTACAATTTGTGATCTGTGAGTATTATTAAGTATACTCATTATATATGTTTAACAAATTAAGATTGTAACAAAAGTAACCGCAACTTCTAATGTGCGTTAATGTTCGATGTGAACTCTAATTTGTTGTTTTATAATCACCAAGTTCAATGGAAATTGTGTGGGGCTCCCAACTTGAAGGCCTTTTTTAGTAATGTTCTAACGGACAATTCTAACTTACACATTATGGCAAGGTGGTCCGTTCTGAAAACGACTTGTTAAATATAATCAACCGATCGTAATACATTAAATATCTTATAATGGGGCCCCAAAATCAGTATCTCATTATAATTGATTTGAAACTTAACAAATAAATGAAAATTTAGTATGTTGTTAATCAAATGACTAGTAATCGATTACTCAAATAAAAAACATGGATTACCAGCCTGAAAGTTGTATATACATTTTGTATATATAGGATTTTACTGAACAAATAAAAAATATCAAAATTCGTTCATTTCATCATTTTCTCAAGATTTAGGCTGCTAACCCACGCTTTATTTCAGCAATCGATTATTTGTCATCAAATTCATATCAACTTCTCACAAACAATATTTTACGCCACGAGGGAAGGGAAAAAACATTTTCAAAATCGCCATAGTGAAAAATGAAGGAAATGCAGGGCGAAATCATTGATGCGTTCGTCAAAGCGAAAGTTCGTAGACCTAGATTTTGAACATGTACAATTGATTCCGTATTTGTATATACGAAAATAGTAATATGTAGATAAAGTTTTCTTAATTTTTTAGTTTTTGGTTGGAAAAAATTCTTCAAAAAGGGTCTCCCTATTGAGACTCTGCACTGGGGCTCCGGAAAGGATCATCACGCCACTGACCAAGTTCCTCCAAATTGTACATAATATTATTCAACATTTCTTGTGGAACTGCACCAATTTGATCCCTTATACTGTATTTTTGATTTTTCAGCGTTGTCGGTTGAGTTCTAAGCACCAAATTTTTCAAATAACCACGTAACGATTAATCCGGTAGGCTTAGATCAGCCAAACTTAGTGACCTTGAATTCACAAAATGTCTGCTTATAACACGATCTTTAAATATAGCAGTTTAAAGTTTTTCAACCGGTTGGCAAAAGTTCCTTTATACTCGTTTGTCAGTTGTGGAATCGTATAGTCCCTCAACTTTTGCAGGTACAATTTACCAGTAACAGATACGGGTCCCCCATTCTTATATCTTCAAAAATAAAAATATCAGTTCATATTCCATATCGTCACTAGTACTTCTTGATATAGTCACCTGTGTTTGAAACACCTATCCGTCTTCTTTGCGAATTAGTCACCATTTGGTGTAAATTATCTTTATGCCTAATTGAATTATTCCTATTTGAATAGATAATCGCTTCATTAAGGTATAGTTGGTACGTGAGTGTTATTTTGATAGCAACTCTATAAATCACGATGATTTCGTTAGACACTCATATCAATAGTTGTCATAACAACTCTTGCGTTTTCCGCATCTATGTTGTTGAATTCAATTATTGTTGAAGCAACAAGAATTCGTGTACTTTCTGCAACTAGCTTAATTCCTTAAAGCTGTATAATAAGCAATTTACTTTGTGATAACCTCATATAACTTCGTAATTCTTCGTTATGGCAATCTTCTTGAAATTGTTTATTATTGCTTACTCGATGTAAATTCATTCTGAAAAAGGTATGATCTATCGATCACTGTAATTTTTTAGCACTATTTTTCTCTTCCTTCACTAAATTCTGAATTGATCTAGACTATTTTTGACATGATGTCTGTGTTTATGTCTGTCTGTGTTTACACTTGTAACCCACTGTGGAGACAATTGCGCCGGCTCTATTTGCCGTATTGATTTGAAATTTTGCAGATCGCTTTGAAGTGGTGGACGTATAAATGTAATGTTTTTGGGTGCGGTAAGCCCGTTTCGAGGGATATTTTTGACATACATCTTCAGTGTCCGGAATTCTGATTTTGAGAGCCACCATCTACTTTAAGCGTTTACTCTGTGGCAAAGTTTGATAGTCCATGTGACAGCAGGTAAAGTACAAAACAAGGTTATATTATAGTTTGAATAATTTTAAAAGTCAACTCGATAGCAGGTGTAAGTATAAAACATAGAGTTGTGAAATACATTATGTAGACCATTTGAATAAAATTTCAATTTAACATTAGGTATAATTCAACGTCTATCATTAGAGGTTGCTAAATCATTTCCAATATGTTTTCTGCAATCTACAATCATTCACATTTCACCCGCAGGAGTGTTTTGCAGCTATTCTGCTAACCAAAGTAAGGTGGGTCACGTGATCGATTGATCACAGCCTTTTAATGCTTTCGGCTATTCCTGTGAGTGAAATAAATGATTGTAGGAACAGAAATTATATTGGAAATTATTCCGAAACAGCCAATGAATTATGTTAAATTATACTACATGTTACGTTGGCATTTTAATAAAAATGGTCTACGTAATGTATTTCACAACTCCAAGTATAATCGAAAAAGTGAAGATGGATTCAAAAATATCAATTCAAACGAATCTACCGCGGTCAAGAATAATACAGTTTTCACAATTTTGAAGCGATCTGCTAAATTTCAAATCACTACGACCAATAGGAAGTGAAAACATTTATAGCAGAGAATAAAAACACAAACTTGAATTTACACGCAAAGTTTGATTCAATGTCACTATGTGACGCAAAAATTATTGTAAGCAATTAAACTTTGCAGTTCGTGTTAATTTGAATTTGTATTTCACCCAATTTTCCCACAGATTTATTTTCTATTTTTACTCCACCGTAGCAGGGGGAAGTATTGTAAAAGTATGAATTAACGTCTTTCCGCCTGTTCCTACAATCATACATTCGACTAGCAGAAGTGACCGGGAGCAAAAAATTGTGGTTACAAAGTTAAGGGAAGTTATTATTATGTTGTTGTGCTGTAGCTGCTTGAAATATGACCTGTGCTCATATAACATTTTTAGCTTAACATTACTGCTCGAACAAGATGGAGAAGTTTTTCAAAATCATCCTGTATATTTCATCAAACTCAAACTATAGTTCGAGTTGAGGATGGAACTCTTGATATTGAGTGAAATCTCTACCGAAGGAATATAAAATCATTATCTGATCGGACGATAGGAAAGATGATTGAATGTGCAACCGGAAATATCTGAATGGATCACGCATTCTACTTCATATTTTCTAAGATATTTCTGGAGTACATTATGAAATCTGATTATGTTTTGAAATAAAATATGATAAACGTGAATATTGGAGGCAGATGTTCCATAGTTTGTTTTTCCTATTTTCGCAAAACCGTCCAATGATGGGATTTCCTTTATATTTATACTTTTATGTTTTGGAAAGGTTTTCTTGCTACTGGAATATTCTTCCAATATCACTGTTCGATTTTACTCTGACATGATTTCTACATTTGTCCTAAAATGGTTCGGTTTAATTTATTCAGCACAAGTGGAGTTTTTGACATCCATCCATCTTCAGTTTTTGAAATGGAATTATAGAATTTCATTGAACTATAGTGACAACAGTATTTTTCTGGTTATAAATATGCATCACATGCAAATATTCAACCCGCAAATGTGTATGAAATTTATATTCTAAGATTCGAGTAAAGTCATTGATGTAACGTCACATTTTATTCCATGTATTTATTCTAGGGTGTTGAACTATACTTCTACAGTATGATCCAGTAATTGATTGGTAATAGTTTCGAAAATTCATGTGAAAGCAGATGTTAGCATGAAACAAGGTTATTCTTCTTCTTCTTAATATTAGTTTAGCCTTTATTCACACTTTGATAATTGTCCAGCACAATTTATTTCAATTCAATTTCCTAATCCCAATTGCAAACAAGGAGACGTAATGATAAGACATCACAACAAAGGGATTTTAGCGATTCTCGCTTCGGGGCAAATGCAAAGCATTACATATCCCGGAATTTATTTATTCTGTTATAATTTGAAAATGATAGAATTAATTCAGAAGTTTCTAATGTTAAGTTTTGCAGGACCTTTTGTATTTGGGAACATGCATTAAAGCCAATTTATTATAGTTTCAATAACTTTGTCAAAGTGAATCATAAAACAGAGGTGTGAAATACATTATGTAGAACATTTGGATAAAATTTCAATGCAAAATAGAGTGGAATTTGACGTCTTTCGATTAGTCTTTTGTTCTCACAATCATGCATTTGAACAGCAGAAGTGGTAACAAAAGAAAGGATAGTGATGATCGATTGATCACAGTTCATTTATTACTACTGAATCTGATTTTTTTCTGAAAATCACTATTAATACTTAGTGTAATGGCATTGCGCAGTTGGCAGCTATCTACGTTATTCCAGTTCATTGTATTCTGTTTGATACACTATTCGAAGTCACAGATTCGAACGGTCTGTTATTCAAATTCTTGACATAGCGCGGGGAATGAGATGAGTGTTATATTTGTTGCAGAACATGCGTACAAAGGAGCTTCATCTTGGTGAAATTTATTTCGTATTTTATGAAATTAAATTTGCAATTACGTGTTTGAATCTACAAGGGAACGAGAAAGCAAGAATTATTATGCAAATGAATACATAACAGTTTTAATTAACTGCCTCTGATATATAGCTTTTTAATGATTGTTTGATTCTGTTTCACGTTTCAAGCATTCTCATTTGAGCTTCAACTCATAAATATGAACAAAATCATAGACAAGAAAACTGAACGCATTCGAATTCTTTAATAATTTAACTAATTAACAAAAGCTGTGATCAATTGATCGCGTGAATTACCTCACTTTTGTTAGCAAACTAGCTTTCGGATACTCCTGCAGATCAAATGTTTATGATTGTGAATAGAAAATATATCGAGAAAAAAAATTGAAAGTTGATTTTAAAATACATAACTTTTATCTCAAAGTATACTAGAAAGAAATGAAAAATCATGATCTACGACCTCGAATATCCCCATATACAAATTTAACTAAAAAAATCATGATCTCCGATCCCAAAAACCCCTTTATACCAATTTTGAATAGGATATGATCATATTCACAACTTGTCAGCCATCTTGAATTTTTGAATTTTGACTACCTAATAAATCATAATGTCAAACCCTAAAAACCAATTTTGAATGGAATCCGTCCATAATGATAACACGTTCGCCAACTTGTATTTTAGACTAAAAAACCATGATCTTCGACCCTCTCCCCCCACACAAACACACGTACACACGACATAATGTCAAGAAGAGAACTAGATCGATTAAAAAATGCTCAAAATGAATATATCCGAGATAATCCGAAATTATACTATAAGCTGAGTTATAGTGAGGGTAGTGAAAATGTGTGAGCCTTTTGTAAATTTTGCTTATTTACATAGTTGGGATTATGAATTGCCCGGTAGGGCGGGGTAGGTAGAAAATTGAAGTCAATTGTTTGTCTAAAGAGGTTTAAACTAAGCATTGGGCCCAATATCATAGTCCTATATCACCTGCAAATCTTATGGCATCTACAATAAAATATACTGGGCCCAATTTCATGTAGCTCAAATGAACTGAAAGAGTAATTTTATTTGAACTTAACTTATGACAACCATTCAAAATGAAATAGATACTGTATAATTACGTGACCGACACCCAAGAATACTATAATATCTACGCTACGCAAGTCTCTCTCTCTCTCTCTCTCTCTCTCTCTCTCTCTCTCTCTCTCTCTCTCTCTCTACTTATTTGACAAATGAGAATGACAGCAATGAAGCTGTCATTCGAAAATTGTGTAAAAAATCCAAGAAACGAATGAGTTTCAGGAAGTAAACATTTTTTACACTGGCTATATTGTTTGTCCACGGCTATTGTATAAAATATGCATAATGTATGTGTTTCCTCAAGCATAATGATATCCATTAATCACTAGTGAATAATGAAATCATTATTCACTACCATCAATATGACAAGCATGATAGAAACGTATAGACAAACACGATAAAAATAGAGCGTGCTCTGAAAAGTCAAGATCGAATTTAACTTGAAACGTCAACAATTTGTTCGTTCGACTTGTTTCAACAGCAAAGTTTATTAGTATCAAAGTATTATTTATGGGTCGTGTACAAAGTATAGTATTCTACTTGCACATTATGGCAATTATTCACTTGGATGATAATAGCCACCATAATATGCTCGTCGAATAATATACTATTATTGTTATATTAAGCTAAGTTATCGCGCTGGTACCAAAAAGTACCTACTCTCTTCATTATATCTATGAATAATACACAGAAGGTACATAGAGAACACACCCGGTCTGAAAGAATGACCCGACTAAGACGGGAATTGCACTTGTCTATTTGAAGCTTTGTTATTTACTGTGAGAGTTTTGTGGCTTATCGACATATTCTTTATGCAATTTCTGAATGGCTCTCCAATCTACGTTCCTGAGTTACTCTCATCTATCTTTCTGATGTTAAGCAGTTGCCGTAGAATTATTTAATGTGAGAAAGGGGGCGGAAAATACGAAAGTTTGAGAGCCACTGCTGTAGAGTATTCAGTTTCTTGCATCAGATAATCCCCTAGTCTCCTAGTCATTACTTCAACAGGAAATTGTTGAAAAACTACTCGGGTTCTGTCAGTTGAAATGAAAGATGGTCAGTACGTCGTACATTGAATATACCTTCGGATATCGCTGCCATCATTGCACTCTTTCGTGTACATCCCTGTGATCCGCAAATAATAACTCTTCAAAACTAACCTCTGAAATCATCCTTCAATTATCCGTATTTTCGTGCATTGGAATCAATAAATAGAAGCAGAAAATCAATTTTTCTACAGCATACCATTCAGTTGAACGTTAAACCATTCATTCACGTGTGATAGTCAATCTTTCCCAAGCTCATAATTACAGCAACGGGAGAAAACCGATCCTTTCTTCACTATAAACCTTTGTATTGCGATTTTTAATCATTTGATAGCTTACTGAAATGATGGTGTGAATGGAAATTGTACTAGAGAAATGTTGCTGTAAAATATAAACAATCATCCATATCATATTTAATACTCCTATATTACTAGCGAGATAGATAGATAGATGGAGAAAGAGGGAGAGGGAAATTTCATCTTTAGTGTAGAAGGTCTACATCTGCGAGTTGCCAGACCAGCATAGGACGCTAGTAGTGCAGTCAAATGGGTATTTGAGGTCGAAATCCTTGGGAAATAAACCGATTTTGATGAGACAAAGTGTATTCTCTTAGGAATTTTATCAGGAACAGAGTCTACCTCGTCTGAAGGTGCGCAAAAATTGTGCATTTATGAACAATAAATTAACAATTTAATTAGCGTATCTATGAGATTACATAAAAAATCATAAGAAATAATCGGTTATGATGATTTTATTGTTATTGTTATGTTGTCCTTAAATGCATGGATAAATTTTTGAATTGTTATGAATACATTATTCATTAATAAATATACGAATTGCTCCAAAATTACAAGTGTAAAGTAATTCTATAATTAATGTATTAATAGTCAAATAAATTATATCAAAAAAACTAGTGTTATTTAAATATTGAATTAATTAATAGGAAAATGCTATGTTCAAGAAAAAAATAGTTCAATCAAAACGTATCACGAATAATACCAATACATTATATATTAATAAATATACGAGTTGCGCCAAAATTCCAAGTGTTTTTGAAATTAATGTATTGATAGTCAAATGAATTATATCAAAAAAAAATGATATCAAGTCTTATTAAAAGAAAAAAGTAATTAGTAAGAAAATGCCAGGTTCAAGAAAAAATAGTTTAATTCAAACGTATCACGAATAATACCCCCTAAGATGAAGAAGAATAAAATATTTTTTATTTGTTCGTTTCAAAATAGAGATTTTTCTAGTAACATACATATCTATTTTTTTTTTGATATAATTTTTTTGACTATCAATACATTAATTTTAAAAACACTCTACACTTGGAATTTTTATGCAATTCGTATATTTATTAATAAAGAATTCATTTATAACAATTCAAAAATTTATCTATGCATTTAAGAGCTATAATACCAATAGAATTGTACTCAAGAGGCCAAAATTGGCTGAAAACGACCATAAGCTTGACATTTCGATCAAATTAGTATAATTATCAACAAATAACTTATTAATAACAATTCAAAAATGAAAGTATGCATTTAAAGACCATAATAATGATAATATCGTACTCAGAAGGCCAAACTTAGCTGAAAACGACTATAAACTCGACATTTTGGTAAAATTCGTATATTTATTAACAAATCAATGATTCAGCGGGTATACATTCGACGACACTGACGACAAAATCGAACTCAGAAGTCCGAAATTATTCGAAAACGATCCTAAGTTCGTAGTTTTGGTCGAATTTGTCTATTTGTTAATATAATAAATGAATTGTTTATAACAAACGAAGGTAATTCAACTACTTGTTCAACTATTTTCATATGTTCACTGACCAAAAATAGTTTTCATACCATCATTTTTAATGAATTTTCATGTAATCTCATAAATACGCTAATTAAATTGTTAATTTCTTGTTTATAAGCAATGCACAATTTTTGCGCGACCTTAGACGAGGTAGACTTTGTTTCTGATGAAATTCCGAAGAGAATGCAATTTGTTCCATCAAAATCGGTCTATTTCCCAAGGATTTAAAGATTTGGCCTATTTTTATACCCATTTGACTGCCCTATAGCAATATAATAGTATAATACATATCATATTTTCCAATTTGCTTTACGCATTTCTAGCTAGAGGTGTGAGAAGTCAGGAAGTGAAATCGCAACTGGTATGGGCATGCAAAGAGGAACTGGAAACACTGGGAGAACGGAACCATGTTATGCTGATCTGGGTGACGGGACATCAGATAACTGCTTGCAATGATAAAGCCCACGAACTTGTAAGAAGAGGGACGGTAAATGATCTAGATCCAGAACAAACTACAGGAGTTCCAAAATGTAAAGCACGAATATCTGTAGAAGACTTGATCTTGGAAAACCGCAAAGAATACTATGAAAAACTCCCAGGAAACAAACACGGGGAAAAATACATCAAAGAACCGAATTTCAAAGTAGTCAATATAAGTCATTAGATATAAGGCTGAGACATGTTTCGATGATAAGTTTTTCTAGTCTGGACCTATCCGTAACGTTACAAGCTAATAGTTTCGGACAGCTCTCTCGCTCTGTCCAGTTCATCAGCGTTACGAAATTGTTATCAATGATACTGAAAGATCATTCTATCGAAGGTATAAACAACCCGACTGACATAATCAAATCGAACGTCATCTACCTAAGTTTAGATGTCCCAATAAGGAATCCAAGCAATTTAAAACATTTCCTGATTGCTTTCTAGAACTCTACAACCTACGGGGAATATTAGAGTACTTGAGTGCCACATAGCGACACAGAACCAATGTAACATTTAACAATCAAAAATCAATGGATAATAATTAAATTCTGTTATTTTGGAGTACCACTTTCTATTGTCTATTCAAAATTCAACCTAAAAAATGTATTATCTAACATATATGAGTAATAGTCTTGAGGTCAGATTCCATACAATTATCTTAAACTTGATAAGTTGTTAATAATAGAAATGAAATGTTTATCATAGAATAGCTAACTAAATAATCATAGATATTTAGAATTTTATAATCTTAAAATAATGTCTTATGCTTAACTATATTCAATCCATTTCAAATTGATAATAAGTCATACATTACTCTTCCACAGACAACCGATACATTGTCTTCTGCAGTTTTAATTAAATTTTTAAAACACAAGTGGGCTGTAGACGCATTTCATTAATCGAAATCATCTATTCTTTTCTGAAGGGACTGAAGGATTTACCGCAGCTTGCCAAGATGACGTAATTAACACCTTGGTCTATCGCCGCAATGTGATGGGTATGCAGGCACCTAATGTCAGCTGCAGGGCATGTCGAATAGCGCCTGAGAAGCTTTTCCCCCTGCTGTCGGCATGTCCTGCAAAAAAGCGGCTCCGGCGTACAACCATCGCCATAATGCGGCCCTACGGGTGCTGTATTACCATCTAAGGCACTCGTACGGAATAGACCAACAGCCGGTGCTGCCTTACATGCCAGCAGATATTTGGTCAATTAGTTCCATTTGAAATAATCTTATCCTTGATAATTCTTCAATTTCGTTAACCGTCAATCACCATTCTTCATACATATTCGATTATCGTTGATTTGTATTACATATTATTGAATATATTGTTAATGTTGTTAAATTCCATGATATTTTCCAATTGAATCAATTATGTACCATTCTACATTTATGTCTCATAGAATCAAAGTTATAAGTGACCGGTGAATTGGAAAGAGTAAGTATTGATTATATCATTGTAGCTCTTATTTGGCTAAATTGAACCATCCCCACGTAACATGCTCCATTATTCAGCCACACTGCATATTCATAATAAGACAAGGAATATAGTAGTTTTCTTGATCAGAATAAAAAGACCTTGTTACAAACTCTTCGGTTTCTCATTCTTCAAATGATGACTAGATGAACATCCAGGGATACAAAGTGTTCTTCCAGAAACTAATTTTCAATTGTGGGTCTAATTAATGAAGCAGTATTGAATTATGGAGTACTGCAATATTATAAATAGGAAAGTTTACCATTATAAACACGGAATCTATTCTATCATATCGGAACCAACACCGTTCCAGTTTCTCAACCAAATCGTATAGTTCTTTTACGATAATTGTTGAAGGAAATTCAATCGATACTCCAATCTATATGGCTTCATCTTCAAAATTAGGTGATGCAATGGGTAGTTCTATTTGATAATATTATTAACAAATGGATATGTCAAAAACTGGAAGATACTTGTTTGTATGACAACAGATTCTACTAATTAAGATTATCGTTGAATAGTTTTAACGACACGACGTTTAATATAAATAACGAAAATAGCCTGTGAATCCTTCTCAAAAGAACCCTTTCCCTTCCCCTGTATTCAGAGTTTAACAAAACTGGTACAAAGATAGATTTTAATATTATTGTCAACGTAAGTGGTGAACGTGATGAAATTAAAATGTATCACTCAATCACATCTTGTACCTCTGATTCCTCTTCCGTCAAGTTGACACTAAATTAATTATTCATGAATTATGTTTTCTGGTCTTGATGTTACAAACCGTTGTATCCTGAATATCATATTTTGTATGAACCGTTTTCTGATTTGTTCTTCGGATTTCCCTAGCCATTTCTACCCGTTGTGTGATACATCATACGGCATTATGGAGTACAATGTTTAATCTGATGCAATGAACGATGTAAGCCGTGTCGTGAGATAAGAAACATTATAAAGCCGGGAACACATTGTTCTCATATGATGTTGTGTGATGTGTTTGGATGAGTAGTGTCGTAAGCATACTTTTCTGATGCATTATGATGAAAATAAGCATTTCTGCCTTGTTACATATATGCAGCACTGGGAAAATCTTACAGTTACCATGCGTAGGAAGATTGTAGAAATAAACAACGTTATGAAGTGAACTAAATAAATTAGTATTGCCTGAAACTCAACCATTACCACGAATAAAAGATATGGTGGAGAAAGCTGGAAAATGCGAATGGTATTCGACTTTCGAAAGAAGTTCTGCTTTTGAGTTTATTCCAATGAAAAAATAAAATCGAAAACAGTTTTTATAACATAGGAAGGGCATGGGCAATGGAAACGTCTTCCAGTTAGTTAAACTGATCACCAGCTATTTTCTAACACACTTTAGCTAACATTTTGCGAGAGTATAAGCACACGAACTTTCGCATTAATCATAGACGATTTGTTATATATTTTCAGAAACATTTGAAGCTTTAGATTATGGTCTTCATGTCATCAAGGAAGAGCTGGAGGAATGTAGCTTCACAAAGAAATCTGTTGAATATTTGGGTATTACAATTGGTAAAAATAAAATTTATAATGAAGAATGTTCTATTTAATTGGTAAGATATTTCTGAGAAACCATTACAGACTGTATATGTTCTGCACATATTATATTAGGATCACACAGCTTTGAAATACCAGTTTATACTTATACATCGATGCAACTTATAACCAACAGAAAACAATGAACCTACTCTAGTTACATATTTTTCGAAAAAATTCGACTCAAAAGAAGAAAAAAGGATCTTATGTTCAGTTATCTCAGATCATAAACCTTTCGAAAGCCTGACATTGAAAGCTCCGATAGACGAATAATTAGGGGACTATGTTTATCATTTGTCAGGATATAACTTCAAAGTAATATAAAGTCCACAAAAAAAAATGTGGAAGCTTATAACTTATAACGTTATATACATTACTATGTATAATTGCTTGAATAATCTTAGGAAACAATTTCCGCGAAGAATCGTAGATAATTAAACTTGGGAAGAGATGGTCAACGACATCTTTATTTTAATAGCGCAAATCGGTTATTTTATTGGACGAAAATTCGAGAGGTCTCGCGACACGCGATGAGAGGAGAGACTAGAAAACAGGAATCGACAGGATCTCATCATGCGATTCTTAAACGGGATGAGTTGTATTATTATCGTTTATCTTATGTTTCAATAATTGGCTATATTGGAAGATTATTATAGACAGTGATCAGGTTACTTGATGTATAATTGTATCTTAACCTAGTTATAGATGTGTATATTCTGTGATCGATAATATTTTCCTTATATGAATATCGACTCATCCGCGTATTCACACCAGATCACTTTTGCTTGCTCGAATCTAAATTAGATAAGCAGTCATTATATTCTTCCTCTTGTCTTTATTCAGAATCCAATTTGTCAAGTTAGTAGTCAGAATGATTTATGTCATTCTCTAAGGCTTGTCCAACCTAGCAATTATCCATGTGGTTGCATGGTATTCCATATCTCCCTTCTTTGACCTTCCTCATGTAAATTTTCAATTGATATGCCTCTTTAGGCTAGCTAGTCTTGGTGAGATAACGGTATAATTATAGATCTGAGTGAACTTAAATAGAGACAAAATTCTCATTTACTGCTTCATGGGATCACCAAGCAAATAATCTCATATTGTTTGAACAGATTATTCATTCAGAATTTACAATTTCCGTTCACTATACTCCGTGAACTATTATCCAATTGTTCTTTTGGGAATTTCTAAATTAACTCACTCATTTTCTTAAGACTACCAGTTTTTTTATTATAATTTGTAGTATAAATTGTCATAACTTCGTTAATCAACTTATTATCCAAGTATTCTCTTTTAGTATTAATATTGTATTTCACCAGTTCGCTTCAAGATTTCAATCCTTTTAACAATTACGAATATACAATTTGGGGAGATAGCTTAATCAGTTGTGGGATTATATTGATTATTCCTGCTGATTTAGTAATTTGTCCCTCGAACTTGTGGCCAAGGTATTGCTCGTATTACACGGTTTAAACGCTCGAGATGTCTCCATCCTGTTCCTCGTGCAGTGTTGTAGAGGAAAATTCCTGACAGAAGACTCCCTCCAAGATCAACCAAGTTTCAAGAACGGTAATATTTTCCTTAGTTGGAATAATTCAATTTTCATAATCACTTGTTTATGTTCTCTAACCAAATTTGTTTTCATCTATAATTTAATTTGAACCTTGGACATCAAATTCCTTTATAAAATTAATAATGCAAATTTAATTAATTGGATTATTAAGAATTCTAGTTTACTTCACTTTCAATTTTCCCAGTATTGAACTCTCTTAATTTCGAAAATGAATCTGTTATTAATCAATTTGATTTTGTTCCAATTATAATTCCTCAGAGGATAAGAACCAAATTGTTAAGCTGAAACTTGTCTCTATTTCTCCGAGATAATCATCTATATTCATCCACCTCGTAGTGCAGGAAATTGTTGATTGAGAATTATATTTTAACTTTATTTGGCTAAAGCAGTTGGCGCTCTGGGTAATGCGATCAAACAAGAATCTAAGGACACGTATCACTATGAGCCCTGAGTGTAGAATATGCTACTGAGCTAGATGGGATCATTAAATACAAAAGGTCAATTCAAAATCTTACAGTAGCGCCCAAATAACGTGTTATCCGATAATCCGGTTCTTGAGAGCCTTGAAAATGATGAGGATGTGACAAAAGTTGTAAATTCAATTAATATTAGAGATATTCTGGATGACCATATAGCATATAAAGAGAAGAAGTGATCTCTCCAACGGAAATTAGAGAATGTCTCTTTGTCAGGAGTTAGGAAGAAGCTCATTGAAAAAATTTATTGGAAGCTTGGGCATATTGGAGCTCAACATATGTTATTAAGTAAACGTCCATATTAATATTTTTCCAATATGGATGAAATGGTTCGACAATATTATTTGTGAAATCATAATAAAACAAGGAAAGACTGTCCAATTATGTCCCTGAAGACTATATAAACGATATTTACTTATATTGGATGAGCACTTTTCAAGATTTACGTTTATATTAATCACTAATGGACAAAGTGTAAAAGATTTCATATGCGCTAAGGAAAAATTGAGATAAGATATTATTGATCAAAGTACAGGAATTGTAACTACTGAATTTGAATAATATTGTACTTTAAGAGGTGTTACTTTAATGTTGACTTCAATAGTTTGTCCACAGTCGAATATACTCAATGAACAACTTCACCAAACATTCAGACATATTCTGTTTGCAAATAGTAAAATTGTCATGAAAAAAATATTGGTTCCACAGCCAGATTCAAAATATTGCTATTCTGGTCATCAATTTTGAGCAATATGATGTGTCATTTTCAGAAAAATCTTGCTATCAATATTGCTACCTCATCAACCTCATAAATAGTACTTACCACGCATAACAAGACAAGATGGAAGATTACGAATATGACAAAGAACCACTTGTTTCATAATTATTCCTTCCAAGATTTGAAATATTGAAATTAGGCTAGCTGCTAGATGGTGAAAATTTATTTAGTTTAATTGTAAGGAAAATTCTCAGACTACAATGCCGGCACAACAGCAATCGACAGAAATCAACAGAAATGTTCATTAAACTATTCCGCCTGAATAAAATAGCTGTATTTGATATAATAGAAGATTTGTGAGAATTTGTTGCTGAGCAAATTAGGAAAGATAATGTTCGTTCTCACTAGGCGTGCATGAAAAGACAGGCTGGCTGGGAAATTCCAAATTTAACATTAATTTGTTCAGGTTTATGCTAGTCTTCAGCCAAACTATTGTTGTTGAAGACCTGAATATTGGAATGAGTCAACCTGTTATTAATAGAGCTATAATGGAAGTTAGCTATTGAGATTAGGAATAACGAAAAACGGTTAAACAAATGTTTAACAAGTAAAGTCAAATTCGAATAGTTGAATAGAATCAGCTATTACATGATGAAAATCCATTATCAACTTTGAAAAAAACAACTACCACAAGTCCGATTTTCACAAGTTGATTAAGAATGTTTCACTACCAACGTAGCTTCTTAAAACGTATTACAAAGTACAGTACTTTGTAAAGCTCCGTTATGTTGGCCCCCCCGCATCAAATCTTCTTACCAAAACGCTAGCGCAGTGAGTCTACACCTAGCACAACCTAGCACAACCGATTTTAAACCTAGCACACCTATCCAATGGCTGGAATGTGAGGAACCGTGCGGGTGGGGCTAGCATAACGCTAGCCCCCCCCCACATCAAATTTTCTTACCAAAACGCTAGCGCAGTGAGTCTACACCTAGCACAACCTAGCACAACCGATTTTAAACCTAGCACACCTATACATTGGCTGGGATGTAAGAAACCGTGCATAACGCTAGCTTCCCCCCGCATCAAATTTTCTTACCAAAACAATAGCGCAGTGAGTCTACACCTAGCACAACCTAGCACAACCGATTTTGAACCTAGCAAACCTCTATCTACAGTGGCTGGGATGTAAGAAACCTTGCCGGTGGGGCTAGCATAACGTGAGCTCCCTCCCGCATCAAATATTCTTACCAAAACGCTAGCGCTGTGAGTCTACACCCAGCACAACCTAGCACAATCAATTTTAAACCTAGCACACCTATACAATGGCTGGAATGTGAGGAACCGTGCGGGCGGGGCTAGCATTACGCTAGCCCCCACTCGCATCAAATTTTCATACCAAAACGCTAGTGCAGTGAGTCTACACCTAGCACAACCTAGCACAACCAATTTTAAACCTAGCACACCTATACAGTGGCGGGGATGTAAGAAACCGTGCGGGTGGGGCTAGCATAACGCGAGCTCCCTCCCGCATCAAATTTTCTTACCAAAACGCTAGTGCAGTGAGTCTACACCTAGCACAACCTAGCACAACCAATTTTAAACCTAGCACACCTATACAGTGGCTGGGATGTAAGAAACCGTGCGAGTGGGGCTAGCATAACGCGAGCTCCCTCCCGCATCAAAATTTCTCACCAAAACGCTAGCGCAGTGAGTCTACACCTAGCACAACCGATTTTAAACCTAGCGCACCTATACAGTGGCTGGGATGTAAGAAACTGTGCGGGTGGGGCTAGCATAACGCGAGAATTTCAGAAATGGCAAGACATGCACATTAGATTAAATGAGAGAAACGTGGCGCAATTCGGAGTTCACGAAAATGTCACCAACAGACCTCCAAAATTAGAAAAAATGAACAGGGCCGTATCAAAAAAAATGGTAACGAAACAGACTTTTTGGAGCGGTAGGAATTCCTGGATAACATGATGTGCATATTACATCATTCATACTATTTTGTGTCATTAAACTCGTGTCGTAACTTCCGTCCTGAGTATATCCGACTTGCTCTTTCGACTCAGAAATTGCATCAATACCCGCGCATAGACGTTATTCACTTCTAAACGAAGTTGAATTGAATTTATATCGTAATATATTTCTACCTATAATATCTCTTTAATAATCCATAATAATTTCATCCTTAACATTACCTAATACCCAAGAGAAAGCTCCTATTCTTCATTTTTAATTTGCACCAATTCAGCATGGGCAAGAAAAGATCAATCCGGCATATTCAACATATAGTAGAATCCCTCAAAGCGTACGATGAAAACGGATGTACAGTATGAGTACGCATCAATTTTTGCCTAGAACCCATGTAATTTCGAAGAAAATAGTCAACATTTTAGAAACAAAAGTGGTTTCCATCACTCTCCCGGGAACATTTACTGCGTTTTCCAAAAACTATTACAATAAATGGCAAATTTGCAACATTACACTTGACAAAGAAGATATTCAGAATGATATTTCTGTTAGCTGTGACTCATCAATTGCTATATCAAACTCTAGCTCTGGAACTACTGATTCCACAGTTGATTCTGTAAAGTTTGATATTTGCCTTGAAGCTGAAGAACTTAGTTGTCTTAGACAAAATGTTGTAGAGTACAAACGATCTGATAAATCAGAAGTAAAGTCTAGACATAACACGAGATTACAATATCTGGGAACAGTTTACATGACCGTCAGTGCTAAGAAAAAAATATTTGATGCTACAAAACTGAAATGCTGCTTCAGATTCAAGTGAGCGAAGATATATCCCAAAGGTGAAGATCCTGTCAAGATTTTTGTACAATGTAAAGAGTGCTTATCTTCAATCGATGGCCGCATAACGCAAAATACAACGAGACAAGATGATGTGACGACTGTCAGTTTTATGTTGTCGGGCAATTATCAATAGAAGCATAAGAAAAAGTTTAAACTACCCTTAAAAGGAAAAGAGCGACAACAAATAATTGAAAAGATGGTATACGAGAATAGAATAGCTAGTTATATCAGAAATGATCTAAGCAGACATATTATGAGGGATGGAGACGTCGAACCCGAATGTATTCCTAACTTGTCTACTCTTAGAGCAGCAAAATCCGTATTTCTAACAAAAAGTGGAATTGACAATGACCCAATGATAATACAAAGCTAAATCATACCAGGAATATGGAAATACTATCCGAAATATAGGATACTCATCATTTTTTTGTATTTTTGGAGCAATAGTCAAATAATGGTATACGGAAGATTTTGCCGAAAAACACATTACAAAATCAGTATTGACACGACTGTCAGTTTTATGTTGTCGGGCAATTATCAATAGAAGCATAAGAAAAAGTTTAAACTACCCTTAAAAGGAAAAGAGCGACAACAAATAATTGAAAAGATGGTATACGAGAATAGAATAGCTAGTTATATCTGAAATGATCTAAGCAGACAGATTATGAGGGATGGAGACGTCGAACCCGAATGTATTCCTAACTTGTCTACTCTTAGAGCAGCAAAATCCGTATTTCTAACAAAAAGTGGAATTGACAATGACCCAATGACAATATCCGAAATGTAGGATACTCATCATTTTTTTGTATTTTTGGAGCAATAGTCAAATAATGGTATACAGAAGATTTTGCCGAAAAACACAAAATCAGTATTGACACGACAGGAGGTGTAGGAATAAAGTTCTGTATGGGGACAAACTGAAATCAAAAATTATTTTGTTCTATGAAATTGTCATAAATTACAATGGTCAATATTCAGTAGGAACAATGCTAAGTGACAGTCATTAAGAGCTAAGCATTCGAAATTGGCTACACATATGATTGAAATCTGCTGGTAATTTGCCCTCTGAAGTTGTGACTGACATGTCTCTGGAGTTGATATTTGCTTGTATCCCCACATTCACTCAATTTAAAACGTTGCCCGAATATATAGATAATTGCTATACATTGCTTTTTGAAGAAGGAAGCATGATTCCGAATGTGTATTTGAGAAATGATGTAGCCCACATCATTAAGCTCATAACAACTTGGACATGCTCAAAAGAGCAGCATCCTATTACCAAGAAATTTTATATGCGGGTTTTGGGTCGAATTGCAGATCTCATGAAACTTTTGGAGGCACTGTTTTTAGGAGGAAGGACCTACGACATGTGAAATAAAATAACAGTGGATATTAAGAAGAATCGCCACAGGCATATTGGAACTAACTACAGAGGCAGAACTTGATAGTGACTGGAAAGAAAATCTTTCTAGTAAATATACTGAAAAAACTGTTTCCATGCTTGGGTTCAAGATATTGCGAATGAAATCTTTGTTAAAAGTCTTGTTAACAAGGCGGGCAAAATTGGCGACAGAAGTAACCAACAAGTTTTGCTAGTCCTAGTTTTAGAGCTTTCCAACAAGTTACCAATGTGGACATGCTTGATGTGCAATTTTTTCCTGCATTAAAACGCATTGCATCCTCTGCATGTTCTGAAAGTAATTTCAACAATATTGAAAATAGAATTTCCGGGATGAGTAGCTTCCATTACGAGTTGATGACTTCGTCTTACAATACATAAAAAATCAAAGTGGTCATATGAAACTGGTAAAGGCAAACGTAGAACAGGTAGATTGTTCCTCTTCGTATATATTAAATAACTATTACAATTATGTTCATTTTTTCAGCAAGATCAAATTGAAAAAAGTATAATTGATAGAGCGCTACCCAAAACCTTCTATGAAAATGTTAATCCATTCAACAATATAATTTGTCCCACAGAACAATCGGACATTGAAGAGGAATTAATAACTGCAGATCATAATAATGTCACTCTAGCTTCAGGAGACATAAGTAGGTTATTTTAACATTTCTTGGGGAAATTCAAGATATTTGCTCTTATACAGGGTGCTTTAAAAAAAAGTTAATTTTTTGAAATCCATGATATTCCTATTGATTTAATGGTAATAAGATGCTTAAGATGTTGAAGACGCCGTCGTTTCTGAGTAACAGCATGAACATGAAAGTTTATGTTTATCTTAAATGAGTACATATCATTGTAGGCTCGGTTTCATTGGAAAGTAATTTTTTTCTAATATTGCAACGGTCGATATGAGTGACAACCTTAGAAACGGAGCAATACGGAATTTCTAAATTTGGCCAATTTAATTTTTTTGATGAACATTCGTACTTTTCCAAGAAAACGAAAATCTCGTTGAACTGGGCTGGGTGAACTGCAAAAATATCTCCACTTAACCAATTCTCTGTTTACGGTAGTTTCAGAAATTTCCAAATAAGAGCATCCAAAAAAACTCACCCTGTACCATATCATCATATACAGGCCCAGAAATGCTTCATAACTGTAAACTGCCCTTAAATGTTATCAGATATGAAAGCTCAACTCTGAAAATCAATTTTTGTAGATACTATCTTTAAATTTTGAAATAGCAAGCTAAAATTTGGAGTGATATTCATCAAGTTTTTCCATATGACGTCAATATTGCTTACATGTCACAATTTCACTGGCAACTCTTATCATATCTTGTCATGTTTTTTTACTTAAGTGTCTACGTGTAAGAATAAATCGTACCTACTTTATACTTTATACTCAATTTTTATAAAAAATCAAAAACATAACATTTAACATTTTCATTGGCGGTAAGAAATGTAGTCGACTACAACAATATTAAAAAATATTACTATTATTACAACAGATCTTTAAAAGAATTATAAAAAAATCCACTCAAGTTTTCAATAAAAAGCTTTTATGTGCATAAACACACATAAAATCGATTTGACATTGAAACGGTTACATAATATAATTTCCCTGGGTATCACTCTGAAAGGAAATTGTACATAACAAATTTCAGCTTCAAAATTAAGGCCAATATTGCCAGAACCCGTTTTCAAAATTGAATTTTAACACCCTATTACTCCTAATTGAAACACTTCTGCACATATTTTGGCTACAATTATCGGGATTCTTTTCTGGGACACCTATATGAGAAAGTAGGTATAGCCTGTAGACTAGAGAGTATATTCCAAGGATTCAGTTTACCGGATAATGTTTGTTCGTCCTGTCATAAATATCCATAGTATCGACCCTAGTTTTGTTCAGATTGTAGTATTCCGATGCATAATAACGACAACTGCGTGATCCATTATGAAGAGCTGATGTTATGAAAACCACTGGATGCGATCTAATGAACCACGAAGAAGCGTCCGAAGTTATCTTTTTTGGAACCTGATACAGAAATACTTTTCACCGATTTCTCAAAAAAAAAGAGTAGCTGCGATTGACTTATTAAGAAATGGAAATGTAAATACAAATCCCCTTAAAATTGCAAATAACTTACCGACATTGAAAAACACGTGCGGTTTGGATTCACTTGCCCAATTGCTATGTGTTGCATACTGCAACAGTCAAAAATTCAAGATATTTCTTGATGGCTTTCCAGACAATTTATTGTGCGATTTAGTTGGAGAAATTGTGACATCAGGAGTAACACCGGCTTATCACCTCCGCGGAAAAATTTCACATAACAGTTTCCCACACACTGAGCTTACTCCTAATATTACTTGTGTTCTTGGTGAAAGCACGATTTCTGATGCATTCACCAAAATATTTGATAATAATAACTTTGGGTAATCAAGTGGTACGCTTCATTGCATTTTGAGATGGAATCATAAATAATATGCATCATATATCTTTGGAAATAAATGACCCCTGCATAATCAACAAACAATTTTTGAATTACATTCTGCCACAAACCGGAAATAAAAAATGTGGTAATTGTCTTGGTAGGTCTATGAGGAGGGGAAACTACTTCCAACAATACTTTTATACTTATTGAGCCGAATAATACTATCAAACACACTTTCTCTAGAAGCTATGTTGGAATCCATACCAAAATATTTAACATACAATCAATACAGATTCAATACGATTCATTTTGAGAGAAATCGTTGCCTATCAAGGAATTCCAGACCCGCAACATCCTGGGCATTTTGTTGCATATGGTTATCGTCAAAATGACAAATTTCCATTACAAGGATTTGCATAAAAAGCCAGAAACCGTTTCGCCAAAGTCAATGGCATATTGTGTATTATGTGTAAGTAATGAATAATAATATGAAATGCATTTTACTATTTTCCTTTTTCCCTTTATTCCATACACCGTTCTGATATATTCTTTTTGTAGTAAGAAATAGCCGTTATAAGAAGAATAAAAATTACTACGATTTTATAATTATTTGAAATAGATAAACCGGTTATTTAAAAAATTACATAGCAGCCATGGCATAGGTGTGCTAGGTTTAAAATCGGTTTGCTAGGTTGTGCTAGGTGTAGACTCACTGCGCTAGCGTTTTGGTGAGAAAATTTGATACGGGAGGGTGCTCGCGTTATGCTAGCCCCATCCGCACGGTTTCTTACATCCCAGCCACTGTATAGGTGTGCTAGGTTTAAAATTGGTTGTGCTAGGTGTAGACTCACTGCACTAGCGTTTTGGTAAGAAAATTTGTTGGGGGGGGGGGGGGCTAGCGTTATGCTAGCCCCGCCCGCACGATTCCTCACATTCTGGCCATTGTATAGGTGTGCTAGGTTTAAAATCGGTTGTGCTAGGTTGTGCTAGGTGTAGACTCACTGCACTAGCGTTTTGGTAAGAAAATTCGATGCGGATGGGTGGGGGCTAGCGTTATGCTAGCCCCACCCGCACTGTTCCTCACATTCCAGCCATTGTATAGGTGTGCTAGGTTTAAAATCGGTTGTGCTAGGTTGTGCTAGGTGTAGACCGACTGCGCATGCGTTTTGGTAAGGAAATTTGATGCGGGGGGGGGGGGCAACATAACGGAGCTATTTTGTAATACGTTTGAAGAAACTACGGTGGTAGCGAAACTATAGTCACTTCTTCTTCCTCACACAAATGTCTTGTAATACAGCTCTGAATTCACTGATTCTGAAAGTCCTTGATAGCAATATTGCTAGGACAAAACTGATAACCAACCTTGCTTCAACAATCCAAACCGAATATGTAATGTCACAATAGTAATATGACTTGAACAGCAAGGCTTATAGCAATGAGCAAACAGAACTGACCCGATTATTGTATCTAATAAGATGTAAAATAAATAGAATAATGAGTAGAAAAGTGTACGACAGAATATAATAATATAATCCATAGGTTTACTAAGCTCACACTCAGATATCTCTATTAGGTAGAAGGTCCAACATTGTTCCAGAATCATTCCAAATGGAACGTAATTTATTCTCAGATCGCAAGCAAGCTATAAAGAAATTCACTTCTCAATTATGAAAAAACAACATAAGATGTGATAAGGGAAAAATAGACAAATTTCGAATTAATGACTTGGTATATATTTGAGGGAGCAGCTACACATAATGAATTGGATGAAATTAGAAGTGGACCCTTGTCCATCAAGCGACGCTCCTCGAACACGGTATATGAAGAGACATGTAGGACGAGAGGTAACGAAACAGTTCTATGTCAATCGTGTAAATTTATCCCAACGTGTCAGGTTCACTCGCGGGGGTGGGGGGATGTAAAGGTGACAATGTTTGGTTCTATAATATTTTATATTGAAAGAGTATACTTAGCTGTGGTGTCTGGTGATAAAACAGTGTATGTTTCATTTGTAATTTCTTGAATAATTAATCACTCACAAGTTGTTAGTAAATGACATTTTGTTTTAGGTGAGTGTATATACGGTTATATTATGAATGTAAATTGGAATTAATTTATGGTATGTATATTTTATTTTATGAGAACATTGATTGTCATTTCATTCCTCACAATTGAAGCTCATCATATATATAATAATAAATTTATCAGGATTATTAGTCGGTAATTGCATTTGAAAAAACTATTATGTTCATACCTTCGGAAGTTCCTTTTGTTGTACAGCCAACTTATCCTCGAAAAATATGAAGTATAATTCATCAAAATGCCGGTTGGATCCCTTTCCGTTACGTTCTTTCAATTTCTTAGTGGATGGGATTATTAAATATTAATTGCGGATTTTGCGGAGCTGATGGGGACTATAGGAAAGAGGATTATTGATACGGTTACTCGGAACTCCCATCTGTTTTGTTGCATAATCGATATTTTCATTGTATTACTCAAATAAAATTTGAAAGATTGATAGCCACAACAACTCTTATCATATTAATTACTTGGTTTACAAGCCGCTGGGGGAAATTTATAAGGCAGCGTTAACTATAATTCGAAAGCGGCATCAATTATTCAACCTTCAATAGGTTACGTTATTATTATATTATCTTACACCAGCTTTTTTAGTAGATTAATGAATCTTTTTTGAAAATGTCCGTTACGTATTTTGTGTTATTTATGTAATTGGTAGTGCAGTTGAATGGTTGATCCTTGCTTTGTACAGGTCTCTTAAACTGTATAGAAAGTTTTGAAGGATATGTCTCAATTTCTATATTATGTGAAAATTCGGATCCGAATGGAGATAATTTCAGAAAACCAGAAGAAGTTTGATAATTCCACACATAGGACAGACGAGGAGAAACTCCAAGATACATTTTCAAGAAGATTTAAGTTGCCATCTAGAAACGCGAATCATTTAGACAATTCACCAAAATTTATTTTATTTACAAGCAGGACACCTGTATATTCAGGAGAATGATCAAAATCTGAATATTTTGGAATCCATAGAAATTCTGAAATATAATAAAGGCCATAGCAATTCAATATTTAATTACCAACTTGACATTTATAATTCACCGATTGTTGATAACTAAATAACCTGGCCCTTCCTGCAAACCCTCCGTCTAGCATGCACATTATAATATTGTATCATTGCTCAATTGAGGATGACATTGCTAGCTGCAATTTAGTTTACCCGCTTTGAAAATGTCTGATTTACCGATTGTGAGCAATAAATTAAACTTTGCACTTCGTGGAAATTCAAATTTGTGTTTGATTCCATTATTGTACATGTTTTATGAATTTGGTAAATTACGAAAACTTATTCAATGCCATTAGTTCCAGTTACATTTTAGTTTTGACAAATACACACCTATAACCTCTAATTCCAAATAATCAATAAATCAGCCATGACTGAGCTCTGCATAGTCAAAATGCTGTGTACTATAGTAATTTGTGATACTTCCTGCTTATCTAAACTTTCTACTTTCTATGTATCTCGTGTTTATATTTTTGAAGTGAAAACTTCTTTAGACGCGTTGAGCTATTTCAAATGGGGGGTAAAACCATCAATCCGTAACGTGATATCACGCTGTAGCTATATATGTACAGGTTCGGAAATTATTTATCTTGGGTATGGTGGCTTCATGAGAGCGTAAAGAATAGCTTGCTATATGATAGAGAGAGCATTACAATTTCAGGCCGGTCAGCTCAGAACGTAGGACGTTAGTATCATACCAGCACCAGTCGGGCGAATGTGCGAGTAGCAGTTAACGCCTCGGGTGGGGCAAGGGGAGGGGCGCATAGCAGTGTGTCTCTCTTGTTTATGTGGTATTATCATATCATTGCGTTCCTTGTTGCATGTGTAGATTTATGTCTATACCCCAGAAGAATTATTTCCGAACTGTATATTAGGTATTATGTATCTGCCGCCAGCGCAACTACTTGGTCAGGCGTCAGGCAGTGTCTATACGCTTACACAGTGTGCATATCTAAGTCGGATACTCGACGTTATCCATTTACTGAATCCTCGGTCCTCGTGCAGACGAAAGTTACATTTTCATTGAATTTATTAATTGTACATTGTGTACTTAGTATCGTATCTACGTGCCAGGTTTTAAATAATGTGAATATAATTCTTGTCATAAGAATATAACATTAGTGATGTGTATATTTCTAACTGTTAGCATTTCAATCAACAATTATATACATTTCTATATTTAATAATAAAAAACGTATAATGGGCGGTACAATCTCTATAGAGAGTGAATGTAACCCGATAGTCATTATAATAAATACACATTATTTTATTTTCAAAACATATTATTTATTGATATTCACATCGATGTAAATGAAAGTAATGTTAAACAGCATTGGTCCGAATTGAAGTTGTCTACAGATAGTGGTAGAAGGAAACATTTTCAATTCGGACCAATGAACAAATAATCTAAAAAGAATCGCAAAATGTGTATGTGTATGATCGTAAATTACACCACAAATAATTATTTGAAATAAAATGTTGTAGTTTCGTATCAGTAGTATTACTTATACACATCACTAATGCTATATTCTTATGACAAGAATTATATTTACTATATTTGAAACCTAGCACGTAGATACGATACTAAGTACACAATGTACAATTAATAAATTCAATAAAAATATAACTTTCGTCTACACTAGGACCGATTCATACTCTTTACAGGAATTGCACCACCCATTATACGTTTTTTATTATTAAATATAAAAATGTATATAATTGTTGATTGAAATGCTGACAGTTGTGAAAACTGAAGAAAAACTTATTATATTAATTTTCATTAAAAATAATAAAATTGTACTCCATACTAAGCTCCGTAGACAATAGTATCTGTGGCATCGGATGCCTTCGTTGGTTGTCATAATGCTGAGCAACAAAATTTCGTCAGGCAGAAGTTGCATAAAATGAGAACCGATGATACGGGTAGATTACCATACGAGTTAATTTTAGTTCTTAACCAACCATACATGATAACTAATAACATAGATGTTGGGGATGGATTATCCAATGGCACTGTCGGAAAATTGTGTCATGTAGGAAGAGATGATACCGGTGGAATCATACGAATTTGGATGAAATTCCCGAAATTAATTGGTTACTTCATAATGTCAGTTTTCATTTCTGTCAGCAGTGCTCGGTGACTGCCCTTTTTTTATTGTTTTCAGTTCATATTTTCATTTTTATGAGAGACATAATAATATATGACTAGATTTATGTCTTTTGACTTGATAACTGTGACTTATTGGATATAGAAAAATTTAAATAACAACATAACAAATTCGCGAACCCGACGAAAAGAAAAACCCGACGGAAGAAACAGCCCAACGAAAGAAGCAGCCCCAACATCACTGGACACAAACCTGACTCTAGAAATAATATACTGAAGAAGAATGCACAAATTCCTTCGAAATTGTATGTCATAATGAGGCCAGATTTATAAATTTGAAACGATTAATAGTATTATAAGACGACCATTAAATGATGGCTATTAGAATCGAGCATAAGAATTATGTCGTAGGCGAGGTAGTTGTTTAGGAATCATTTAATGTTTTTCTGTTAGGAAAGATTAGTAGGATTAATATTGATTAAGTCATGTCTATAATTGAAGATAATACAATTCTTTTTCACGATTCTAAAAGTTCTGACAGGAAAAGCATAATTGAGTTCATTCATAATTAATATGAGTGACTTTATCTTCTGTCACTAGTATATAATCGGATATTATGAATTTATCTGGTCGACTGCCATATTGAAATATAATTTTTACGCCATCAGACTTACTTTTCTAATTGACTGCCACTGAAATGAACATTTCTTTCAGCTTGATTTTAATGCGTTCTAAAATATAGCGGTTTGATAGGAATTACTTATGTTTTCAAGTTTGAACATTCATTCTAGGAGAGAACAGATCATAAAGTCGCAGTTAGGAATTCATTATATCTCAGTTCTGATTCAATTCATAATAAATTTGGAGACAAGAAAGAAGTTCATGATTAATTCTCAAGATATGCTTCACATTTAAATTGCCTTTATTCCATTATTTCAGTAGAGTAAAGTAAGACATAATGAACATTCCCCTTTCTGATATCACTTACTGAATGAAAATATAATTGTGTCGATTTTTGAATTTTCCATGCTTCAGAACTTACTCTACCCCACTCAATTTTCCAAATGCTTCATTGCTTTGTCTGTCCATCTATAATGCGTCTTTGAAGTGGAATCCAAACAGTTTCATTACCTTTATATTCAATATTATTTATTTCTGTGCTCAATCTTATGACCGATTTGAAAATTTTCGTTCTACATAATCCCATGAAACCTTTCATGATTTGAGATTCTTTATTCGTGAAATAAGAAAGATATGGAACAACGGAGTATTCTATTTCGAAGAGACTCTAAATTTAGCAAGATTTTATATGGATCCATTTTGGAAAAATCGTACTTATTTTCCTATAATTTGGCTATACGAGTGGAAAACTAGAATGTACGATAGGAAAATTAAGTCTGGTAGGAAGAAGTTCGGCTAGTCTCAAGCTTGACAATAGAGAGGTGACCAGCTTGAGCCAGTCTAATCCGCCTACCTGGAATCTCTCGTGGTGGAATAATAGGAGAGATTCCTGAAGAACACCGACCATGGAAATATCTATAAAAATGGAGAGATTATTTCCCATCTTTCATCGATGTTCTAGAGAGGTCAATAAATTCGTAAGTGTGATATCATCAATCAGACGAATTCGTCTCTTCGACATGGAATCCAAGAGCTTCAACGTATGTTTGGGCCTAACTCCTACAAACATGTGAACAGCGCTATACTACAAGTCGAATTTGTGCTTTGTAGATTATGAGGAGCTGCTGAGATGTAAAGTGGATTTTGGCACGGAATAGCTAACACACAAGTTTTGTGAGGCGGATTATACAATAAACCTCTCATGATTATCCTTTAAGAAGATGCTGTAGGTGGTGATCTCGACCATGGATATGGAAGACAGCGTAAGGATAGTTGTACCTGATATTATCGTATTAGGAATTGTGAAACCCGCCTTCCTGAAGTGCGAAGGGTCTATAATTATACGGAACGGTCGTCTTTTCTCTTTCCAGCTGGGAGGAAACACACCATGTTTGTAAAAAAAGGTAAACAACCCGAAGAAAACTGGTGATAATTATGGCGTACATTTCTTGATAACGACAGGGCGAATTCTGTCTGACGTGGTAGCGTTTTTAATATGGAGATCAAGCAGAATGCGCCCAATTGTGTCCAAAAGTCCAATTAATTCTGAACCCCAAGTTAATCTGCAGTGATTCTAAGAGCAACTTGATCGATGAATGAAGAAAGGATAATATAATTCAGAATAATTGAAAATTAGTAGGTATGGCGTCACTTGGGCCTCCCGACAGAAAGCCTTATCAGATGTAGGCAACCAGTAGTGCATGCACGATCTCCTTATCAGACGACCTTGGGGTTCCTTATAAGTTATGGGCGCGGTATGCCCAGACAGGTATCGGTAAGTACTGACCCTGTATTACCGGCCGGGTAGATGGTTAGGGTGTGATGTCACCTCTAGGGTGTGGTGTCTGACTGCTAGGTGACCTTCTGCTAGGGTTTTGTGGAGTCCATAGTGGTAATCAGCCTGTATATACAAGATCGTTCAAGGTAGACAGCAAACAATATGTGAGGTTAGGGAGAACTTCAATGTAAAGCAGCATCAAAATATTTTTCTACACACGGGAATCGAACCCGAGAAATGAAATCCAAAGCCAGCTCCTTAACTGCTCAGCTATGGAGGAATTGAGAACAAGCGATTTTAATGTTGTAGATATAACCGCGGGGTATCCGGTCTGAGTGATAAGTGCGAGTATATTGCAGTCTATATGATGCAGGTAATTGTTTTACATGACGTCAGTCATGCAGGTATGTCACGAAGCCTACAGCGAGGTATGGAATGTGAGACTTCATAGCGCTAGCCCATAGGGGTTTTGAAATAGTGTTTTTTGTACATATCGTCAGTCACGTGATTTTTGAAAGAGACAGGGTATTCATCGGAGGTATCATGGGAGGGCTGCTGCTTCTTGAATGCATAGATGGAATGTTATATAGTATAGAAATGATATCTTCTTCTGCATTTCTCAAATGCGATGTTTATAAGGAAATTACTTTCAAAACGTTTATTCAAGCCGTCTGTACCTTACTTGATTGCTATATTACAAAAGGCGATTTCAATCATCTTAAACATATAGATATATGGATATTATTTTTAGTATACAAAATGGAGTTGGGAGACTTCAATGGGGTATGGAATGTGAGGTTATACAGATTGTTTATGTATGACGTTAGTCATGTGAATTTGAATGAAGCTGGCGCGGTCTCCAACGAGACAGGTGTGTATGTGAGGTTATACAGAGTGTGCAGGTATAATGATGTCTATCAAGCAGGTCTTCAGTGAGGTATCTACCTCTGCAGGAGTCTTCAATGAAATGTGGGGTTGTTTGTACATGCCGTTAGTCGCAGGGTTTTTGTCTGAGTTATAATGATATCGGTCGCGGTGCATTGTCTGCCCCCACAGGTCTTCAATAAGGGGGCCATAACATCTAACATGTGATAGTTTTCAAAAATGCTGCTTCTCATAATAGCGATATTATGAAGCGTTTGCAGAAAATAAATATTGAATCATCTAAGGACGTTTTGCTTGATTAGTACTAGCGAGTACAATATTCGTTATAATATTATAAGTATGTATCATTAGCTCACTTGAGCGATAAGGTTGTACTAAATCATCTCCAAGAGCAATGTATTCAACTAGGAATTATAGTAATGATGCGCGATCCTTCAATGTTGAAGTAGTTTCATAAGTTATCCGAAAGTAATATGAATATATATAAAATGTTTTTCCAAAATTAGTTCCGAAGTAAACATAATTCGCTATAATATTCATTCATGTATGTTTCATAAATTATCCGATATAAATCAAATAAGTTTATGCTAAATTTGTGCCAGGTTGAACAATATTCACTATCATATTTTGCGGTAGAGCTACAGCTGGTTCGAGAGATAAGAAAGTTACGCCGATCACCTTCAAACGCGATGAGAATACTTTATTTTAAATCAAACACGTTGGATGTATATATTCGAATCATATTGATTGTAAATCGCATAATATGACCCCGAAATCTAGCTGCTGGTGGTGGAAATATTGTTAATAATTATTAACGTAGTACCCTATAAGCGCTGTAAACGTTATATAATAAGATTTGCGACGAATTCGGTAATTCGAGGTATACAATATATATAGGTGCGGGAGGGTTGGAGCCCAATACCTATGCAGAATCTAGACGAAGCGGTGTCACGACACACATTTCTTCATAGGATAGTTAGCTTTTTATAAAATTCAATCAATTTCAATGGGAAACATATATGCGAGGGAGTTTTATAGAGATCGAACTCATTTCCCCAACCACCCAAGAGGTAGAACTATGATGGCAGGATGAGGAATAGATATGGCTAATGATAATGATCATATGAATATCTTCATAAGCGCTAATCTATATACATTCAAACACATGCTTCATAAAAGTCTGAATATTGAGTAGAGCTATAGTATCTTCATAAGCGATCATTATCAACATTCAGACACTTGTTTAGCACGTGATTCAACAGCCTATGACGTCATCATCGTTCACGAACTATGATGGGCTGATGAGGAATAAAATACCAATAATAATTATATAAATATCTCCATTAGCAATCTGTACTATCTTCCTCCACGAGCACAACTTTTACAAACTCCATACGTTCGCTTAAAAGATTATAATGATAAACACATTTTTGTTCACGGGTTTACATAATCATATGAATATCTTCATAAGCGCTAATCTATATGACATTCAAACACATGCTTCATAAAAGTCTGAACATTGAGTAGAGCTATAGTATCTTCATAAGCGATCTTTATCAACATTCAGACAGTTGTTTAGCACGTGATTCAACAGCCTATGACGTCACCATCGTTCACGAAATATGATGGTTCGATGAGGACTCAAACATTGAACAGATGAATCTTTGAGGTTAAATATCTGCTGTAGAAATTACCCCACTTTTATTACCTTTTTATTGAGAATATCGATATTTCCCATGTAACGGCTTATTGCCTAAAGCTATTTTGTATGCAACATTGTTATCATTTGCGAGCCTACGAGGGCATGTGTGTTGGTCGGGGCTAAATGAATATGTTTGACTATTATTACCTGTAGAGACTCATTTGAGATTCTTCAAGTTTGAGATTGATAACCCACATGAAGAAAGAAGCTTCAACGAATTGATAGGTTATTTATTATTTCCATATTCGCTATTCTGAATGTGACAACTTTATCGGCTTCAACACTCGAGATAAGAGAGAATATTTACCGCAAACTGTCTTATAACCACTACTACATATTATAATAATTGAAAAGATAACATAATAATCTGAATCACTTTTGAGGAACATTATAGGTATGTAAACATGTAATAAAACAAAAGTATATTTATATTTATTAATTAGATAGTAACATAAATTTTTTGTTTCTAACTCTGAAGCGATATTTATAATTTAGATTACAATCCTGATGGGTTGATCCAAGGGACTGTACTTTACCAAACGGCTCGTTCATTATTGTGATGTCTTGCGGGAAATTGAGAGAAATAAAATACCAAAAATAATAATAATAACATTTATTTAGAAAAATACATTTAGAATTAAAATAATAACATTATGATTCATGGTTCTTCACACTAAACTCCGAACTGATCCTGTAATTGGAGAATACTCCATTATACGATCGTTAATGATGATGCAATAAGCCCTGGTGTTTTTGGGGAAATTCAGGAAACTTTCCATCTCTAGTTTGACGTCAACTGTTGATGACTTCATAGCATCGTTTTGTTTTGAACAGTCAATCACAAAAATTGCTCTATTCTTGAATGCTATATATCTAACATGGGTTCGCTTATTATTTTATTTGAAAATGATTTCTGGAAATCATAGTACATCTGGTATGCTTCCACGTATTGCTGGTCGGTGAAATTCAATTTCATTGCTTCATATGGATAACACTCTGAATTAAAGTATAATTTTACATTTAGCAAGTTTATATTATCGAAATATGCACTGTGCTTAACAGGATTATTTTTTCGATCAGTTTGGAAAGCTAAAATCACATATCTGGGACGTTCCAAATTCATTGAAGTTTTAACAGCCCAAATGTCACGAGTGCTCTCCTTCATCAACGGATTTTCATGCAGATCCCAGCTGCGAAATGGAATCAAAATAGGCTTCTCAGCACTCAAATTCTCCAACATTTGAAATTTAACCTGATCACTTGGAAACACATGTCGCACTTTTAATGCTATCGTCTTCACATTTATTTTAGCCGTTTTCGTGCCTGTGCTATTAGTATAGCAATCGTTATCGGTTCGAGACCTTATCAAGCGCAGCTTATGTTTTCCACTCAAGACTTTGTTATAGTCAATGAATAGGCCTAGTAGAAAATTCAACGGTATCCATAAACTGATTTTATTATTGTAGACTGAACTCAATGCATTCTTAAATGACCATCCAGAAATAGCTAGAGGTATAGATTCATGTTTGGCATATGTTAGATAAGCTCTGATGGTGCTGACAATACCAGGATCACGTACTTTGTCTATCTCTTTTCCATTCAATTCATAACTAACATATTCGAAGAGAAACGCTCCGAAATTATTCGTTAGTTTACATTCACCATCACCACTTGCTTCTGGCTGGAATTCTGCCTCGATGAATAAAGCAGACGATGCCAAATCTACCAACACATCTTGTTGATTGATTAATATCTCAATTTCATCGCTGTTGACAAAAGATGTTGTGTGTGGATAGTAGGTATGAGTTTCTTCCCCGATGATGTCTTCAATGAAGTTTGGCTCGTTGAATATTTGAAGTTTTTCCGACATTGTAACCAAGGGACTTCAAAAAATTTATATTTTCCAATGATAGTGATGCAGAAGCAACCTTCTCTTTCTTCAATGACAGTGATGCAGAAGCAACCTTCTCCCTCGAGCTCGTTGTAGATAATGACTGATGACCACTATGGAGATGTCTTTTATTGCTAAAATCCAAACCCATGTTCTCAAGTGATGGCTACTGCAACCTTCTCAGTTGAATTCCTTTCATATAATGAGTGGTGGTGAGTATTGGATTATTATTCATTGTTGGAAGCCATAATTCCTAGCGATCTTTTTCAATTCCAATCGTATAATAATTTCTTCTCCACGAAAATTTACCGGTTTCCAATTCTGATCTAAAATATTCAGCGTGAAGTTATCGAAGGATGTCTTGCTGATGACCGGTAGATAAATAAGATTCTTCGGCTATATATCAATGGAAAACCCAGGTGGTACAAGAGGTGAGAACTCATATATCGTATGAGCTATCTTATTGTTATAATATGCTCCCGCGGTTAAGTTACACTCTACGCGTATAGTTTGAACTTTGATTATGTTTATAGGTCGATCAGATACGTGTAGTTCACGAGATGTCAATTTCTTTTTGCTGAATCCCAACAGTTCGCTTATACTATCTTTAGGAATAAAATTCACTTTAAAATCACTCTTCAACTCTGTGTGTAGAGTGTTGTTGTTAGATTTTATTGATAATTTCCGGTCACGCTCTTCTTGCTTCACTCCTATCCCACAAACTGTACTTTGTATGAAATCTTCGATGTCTGTCAACTCGTAGGACCCCGTAGGTATAGTAACTACTTTTTCCTGACCCTTCACATCTTCATAATAAAATTTATTAAAACCTTCTTCAATGTTCGGGATGCTATTGTACGTATGCAAACCAACAAGTGCGATAGAATAATATGAATGAGGATCTAGTTCTATAGGTGGGTGAAAATCTACAGATAAACGGGAGCTCTTACCCGTGATAGTGAACGTCTGAGACATGATTGATGAAAACTTCATCAACAATCTATTTATATACTAATAAATGTTAGTCGACCACAACTGAAGAGTTAGAGAGGAATTCCAAATATAACTGGCTACAATTATAAGTGTTATATTGCATGAAATATCGTGTAGACGGCAAGCTTTATCGAATGAATTGATACCCTGAATCTCCTCAACCGTTCTTCTAATTTTGCCCCTGGTATTGATTTGAAGTTCAAACGGGAGCTTGTTTATAAGCGTATTGAGAACAACTTCTCCCACGCAGGCTTCCATACAGACTGATGAGAATTCAAGATTGCACCGTTATTTAACGAGGGGTGGGAGGAAGACCAAAGATCTCAAAATAATTTTTTATTAATTTTCTCAATACAAAAGACTTAAGTATTATCTTAACAATATATGTTTCAAATATCTCAATCTTGACTCTTGATTCATCGTCCTAGTCGTATTGCATATTCCTACCCCTTCCACCTATATTGAAGTCCTTTTATGTATGTTCGACGCTGGTAAAAGTTCTTTCTTCTGTGCTCATGAAGCTCATGCAAAACTTGTTCTCTACTCATCTTATCAATGTGAAAATCTAGTGTAGAATTAATTTTTTGGGTATATCCACAGGATTTGGAGATATACGTTTCACAGAGCCCTGCTTTGTTGTTGTGGATGATGAGGGTCTCTTCTTAGAAGGTTCCACAGATGTCATCCGTCGTTCTAACGCCTCCACTTTACTAGTAATGTCATTTAGACGCATGTTCACACTGTTAAATGTGTTATTGATCTCTTTCAATTCATTTCTGTTTTCCCTCACACTATCACTGATTGTTTTATACTCTGATTTTATATAGATCCCCATTCCATTATATTTATTCTGAATGTCCATCAGATGTTTATCAATGTTGAGAATAAACTTGTCATTCGTTAAGTTATGTTCATCCAGATCCTTGTTGATATCTTTGATCAAATTACCAACCCTAACATTGAAGGTATCTTTAAGACTGGTTTCCGTTTTCAGATTCAGTTTGTGTGTTAATTTATCAACATATACTTTATTTGCAACATCTCCATCATCATTCGGTGATTTTACGTTGCACAATCTACGATTTCCCATATCATAACTTCCATCGCTCGTTAGGAATAATCCTTGTCCGTGAACTTGTTTGAAATTATTATTAAATACATTTGTATCATATATCCACATGGAAGAGGAGGCTCTGCCAAACTTATCCATTGAAACCATCTTTATAACTGTGATGAATTTGTCTTACACCTGGTTTTTGTTCAATTACCCCTGCCTCTATCAATTCTTCTATTATAGAGATTATCTCATTGTGATGATTATGGTTACCTGCATGCGAGGATGCAACAAGAAGTCTCAGTCTATCCACAATTTCGTTAACGTCATCCCAATAAACATATTCGATACGTTTCTCGTTATATTCAAGCATATCATTTTTGATATATGCACTTCCAGTGTATGTTTTGGCTCTGGGTTTTTTCATGGAATTAATCAAAGGTTTCAGTACATTTTTGTATTTTATAATGTTTCTTATTCGATCAGCTGGATCGTTATTACGTCTATGGGCACTAGTCATTTCCATCATTTGACTGTAATTTTTCCCATCTTCCACAGTGTAAGTATCAGGTAGAACATCTCTGTAAAATATCAAATTATACAGTCCTGTGGTACCCTTGAACGGAGTACCCTTGATAATTATATTACTCTCACTATCAATTTCTATAGGTTGATTACCCATGAACCATTTGTCTAAAGTTGAATTATATTGCAATCCCATTCTATCATCGTATTTCTTGACATTATCATCCAATAGGAATCCTTCCAAGTAATAACGTGCTAATGTGGGGTATTGTTGCAGAAACTCCTCTGTAGCCTCTGCATTATCTTTCTTATGTTTTCTGAATTCTTCACGAATCTGATCGATAGTAGGTTCGGGTGTAAACACATCCTCCTCAGTATCTTGGGGGTTATATACGAATTCTTCACCTTCAGTTATAATATTTGGGATTGGTATGTTCTCCATTTGTGTTGCTGTAGAAACAATACTTTTAGGTTTAACCAACGAATTTTGTTTGATTATTTCAGCATTTTTCGCAATTTCCTCCAGAGGTTTAGATACATTCTTGAACATATTATCTAGAATCTCATCATTTTCAGCTTTACCCAATTTCACGTTTGCTAACTCCCAAATTTTTTTCTTCAATTGTTGTTTTTCTTTAAGCATGTTACTCACACCCACGTCCATGCTGAGCGGGTTGTCTATTTCAAATGAAAGTATATATACATGTTAGATGTATATATAACTATCAAAACCCTTGCGATAACGTCCTTTATTCATATCACAGTCTTTGTTTATCATAAGGAATCCATATTTAACTTTCCAACATACGCTACATATCTCTTTGAATTTTTCGAGTGACATGTCGGTACTTACATGATCGGTGAATATATGTTTCAAATTGAGCTCATCCTGTTTGAAAATAATCAAGCAATTGGCATTGTCGCGCAATCCATGTTTTGGACATTTAGCAAAAGACTGGCAAAGATAGAAACTATCAATTGAGTTGTGTCTCCCTCTTGAAAAATAAGCACGAATTTTCTGCTGTTTCTCAAACATCACGTCATCGAATATTATTATCGAATTATGCCTCGCTTCTGTGGGGTCTATGACCTCATCACTTTCGGTACAAGGAAAATATCCAAGCCCCTCAATTTTCTTCAATGTCTCCTTTAGTAACTGGTATTTTGGTTGGTGTAAAGACTTTGAATATATGTACACGTTTTCAAATTTCAGGCCGTTAGCATCCGACAATAGAGATAACATCACATTTGTTTTCCCACAATTACTTGGACCACAGATTATTGTTCGTAGAGTATTAGGCAGCAAAGAGCTGTGACGTTGTGGTTGTTCAACATTCTCATTGCTTGACCCTAAGTTCATAATACTCAACGGGTCTTTTTGCTTAACAATCTTCATCATGCCTGAAGGCGAATCGAAATCATACTGGAACATATGTTAATAAGCATTTGTTTATATACTAGATGATGATGTTATATTGTGTATGTCTGATCACGCGGTTAGGTACTTCTACGCTTCTCTCTCTCATAATCAGGTATCAAATACATGTTAAATAGGTATGAATGTTGAAACACGTGTCTGAAACACGTGTCTGAATGCTGGAACACGTGTCTGAATGCTGAAACACGTGTCTGAAATACGTGTCTGAATGCTGAAACACGTGTCTGAATGTTGAAACACGTGTATGACACACGTGTCTGAATGCTGAAACACGTGTCTGAATGCTGAAACACGTGTCTGAATGCTGAAACACGTGTCTGAATGCTGAAACACGTGTCTGAAACACGTGTCTGAATGCTGAAACACGTGTCTGAATGCTGAAACACGTGTCTGAATGCTGAAACACGTGTCTGAAACACGTTTCTGAATGCTGAAACACGTGTCTGAATGCTGAAACACGTGTCTGAATGCTGAAACACGTGTCTGAATGTTGAAACACGTGTCTGAAACACGTGTCTGAATGTTGAAACACGTGTCTGAATGTTGAAATACGTGTCTGAATGTTGAAACACGTGTCTGAAACACGTGTCTGAATGTTGAAACACGTGTCTGAATGCTGAAACACGTGTCTGAAACACGTGTCTGAATGCTGAAACACGTGTCTGAAACACGTGTCTGAATGCTGAAACACGTGTCTGAATGCTGGAACACGTGTCTGAAACACGTGTCTGAATGCTGAAACACGTGTCTGAATGTTGAAACACGTGTCTGAAACACGTGTCTGAATGTTGAAACACGTGTCTGAATGTTGAAACACGTGTCTGAATGTTGAAACACGTGTCTGAAACACGTGTCTGAATGTTAAAGCATGTGTTTAATCATGCGAAAAAACATGTGCATGAATGTAATACAATCATTATGATTATTCACATTTTATTCCTCATTAGCCCATCATAGTTCGTGAACGATGATGACTTCATCATCGTTCGTGAACTATGGTCGCCGGGTTGAATCAGTTACTGTCATCGGTTCGAAGCAGTGACGTCATCATCGTTCGTGAACGATGGTCGCCGGATTGAATCAGTTACTGTCATCGGTTCGAAGCAGTGGCGTCATCATCGTTCGTGAACGATGGTCGCCGGATTGAATCAGTTACTGTCATTGGCTTGAAGCAGTGACGTCATCATCGTTCGTAAACTATGGTCGCCAGGTTGAATCAGTTACTGTCATTGGCTTGAAGCAGTGACGTCATCATCGTTCGTAAACTATGATCGCCGGATCTTCAATTCAATAAAACACCACTTACTCTTCAAAATCCTTATGTATTTCGATACACATAAAGCTATAGTCTGATGTTCTCACCCACCCCAATTTGTATGCATCATATTGATTTTCCCTACATCAGCGGTAAATATTCTCCCTTATCTCGAGTGTTGAAGCCGATAAAGTTGTCACATTCAGAATAGCGAATATGAAAATAATAAATAACCTATCAATTCGTTGAAGCTTCTTTCTTCATGTGGGTTATCAATCTCAAACTTGAAGAATCTCAAATGAGTCTCTACAGGTAATAATAGTCAAACATATTCATTTGGCCCCGACCAACACACAGGCCCTCGTAGGCTCGCAAATGATAACAATGTTGCATACAAAATAGCTTTAGGCAATAAGCCGTTACATGGGAAATATCGATATTCTCAATAAAAAGGTAATAAAAGTGGGGTAATTTCTACAGCAGATATTCAACCTCAAAGATTCATCTGTTCAATGTTTGAGTCCTCATCGAACCATCATAGTTCGTGAACGATGGTGACGTCATAGGCTGTTGAATCACGTGCTAAACAAGTGTCTGAATGTTGATAAAGATCGCTTATGAAGATACTATAGCTCTACTCAATGTTCAGACTTTTATGAAGCATGTGTTTGAATGTCATATAGATTAGCGCTTATGAAGATATTCATATGATTATGTAAACCCGTGAACAGAAATGTGTTTATCATTATAATCTTTTAAGCGAACGTATGGAGTTTGTAAAAGTTGTGCTCGTGAAGGAAGATAGTACAGATTGCTAATGGAGATATTTATATAATTATTATTGGTATTTTATTCCTCATCAGCCCATCATAGTTCGTGAACGATGATGACATCATAGGCTGTTGAATCACGTGCTAAACAAGTGTCTGAATGTTGATAATGATCGCTTATGAAGATACTATAGCTCTACTCAATATTCAGACTTTTATGAAGCATGTGTTTGAATGTCATATAGATTAGCGCTTATGAAGATATTCATATGATTATAATCATTATCCACATCTATTCCTCATCCTGCCATCATAGTTCTACCTCTTGGGAGGTTGGGGAAATGAGTTCGATCTCTATAAAACTCCCTCGCATATATGTTTCCCATTGAAATTGATTGAATTTTATAAAAAGCTAACTATCCTATGAAGAAATGTGTGTCGATGAGAAATGTTTTATTAGTATATTTTTGCATACTGAAAAAATTATATTAGCACATCTATATGTTTAAGATGATTAAAAATGTATTTTGTTATATAGCAATCGAGCTGTACAGACAGTTCGAATAATCATCGTGATGCGTGACACCGCTTCGTCTAGATTCTGTATAGGTATTGCGCTCCAACCCTCCCGCACCTATATATATATTGTATACCTCGAATTATCGAATTCGTCGCAAATCTTATTATATAACGTTTACAGCGCTTATAGCGTACTACGTTAATAATTATTAACAATATTTCCACCACCAGCAGCTAGATTTCGGGGTCATATTATGCGATTTACAATCAATATGATTCGAATATATACATACAACGTGTTTGATTTAAAATAAAGTATTCTCATCGCGTTTGAAGGTGATCGGCGTAACTTTCTTATCTCTCGAACCAGCTGTAGCTCTACCGCAAAATATGATAGTGAATATTGTTCAACCTGGCACAAATTTAGCATAAACTTATTTGATTTATATCGGATAATTTATGAAACATACATGAATGAATATTATAGCGAATTATGTTTACTTCGGAACTAATTTTGGAAAAACATTTTATATATATTCATATTACTTCCGGATAACTTATGAAACTACTTTAGTAGGGATGGGGGCACTTGGGGCGGCCAGACAGAGAGCCTTATCAGATGTAGGCAACCAGTGATACACTCGTGCATGCGCGGTATGCCCAGACAGGTATCGGTAAGTACTGACCCTGTATTACCGGCCTGGGTAGACGGTTAGGGTGTGGTCTCGCCTCTAACCTCTAGGTGTTACCGGGTAGACGGCTAGGGCTTGATCGTTCAAGGTGGACAGCAAGCAATATGTGAGGTTAGGGATAACTTCAATGTAAAGCAGCATCAAAATATTTTTTTTCTACACACGGGAATCGAACCCGAGAAATGAAATCCAAAGCCGGCTCCTTAACCACTCAGCTATGGAGGACTTGAGAATAAGCGATTTTAATATTGTAGATATAACCGCGGTGTATCCGGTCTGAGTGATAAGTGTGAGTATATTGCAGTCTATATGATGCAGGTAATTGTTTTACATGACGTTAGTCATGCAGGTATGTCACGAAGCGAGGTATGGAATGTGAGACTTCATAGCGCTAGCCCATAGGGGTTTTGAAATAGTGTTGTTTGTACATGTCGTCAGTCACGTGATTTTTGAAAGAGACCGGGCATTCATCGGAGGTATCATGGGAGGGCTGCTGTTCCTTGAATGCATAGATGGAATGTTATATATAGTATAGAAATGATATCTTCTGCATCTCTCTCAAACGCGATGTTTATAAGGAAATTACTTTCAAAAACGTTTATTCAAGCTGTCTGTACCTTACTTGATTGCTATATTACAAAATGCGATTTCAATCATCTTAAACATATATGGAAATTATTTTTAGTATACAAAATGGAGTTGGGAGACTTCAATGGGGTATGGAATGTGAGGTTATACAGATTGTTTATGTATGACGTTAGTCATGTGAATTTGAATGAAGCTGGCGCGATCTCCAACGAGACAGGTGTGTATGTGAGGTTATACAGAGTGTGCAGGTATAATGATGTCTATCACGCAGGTCTTCAGCGAGGTATCTACCTTGCAGGAGCCTTCAATGAAATGTGGGGTTGTTTGTACATGCCGTTAGTCGCAGGGTTTTGTACAAGTCTTCAATAAGGGGTCATAACATCTAACATGCGATAGTTTACAAAAATGCTGCTTCTCATAATAGCGATATTATGAAGCGTTTGCAGAAATAACTATTAAATCATCTAAGGACTTTTTGCTTGATTAGTACTAGCGAGTAAAATATTCGTTATAATATTATAAGTATGCATCATTAGCTTACTTATGCGATAAGATTGTGCTAAATCATGTCCAACAGCAATGTATTCAACTTGGAATTATCGTAATGATGCGCGCGATCCTTCAATGTTAAAGTAGTTTCATAAGTTATCCGAGAGTAATATGAATATATATAAAATGTTTTTCCAAAATTAGTTCCGAAGTAAACATAATTCGCTATAATATTCATTCATGTATGTTTCATAAATTATCCGATATAAATCAAATAAGTTTATGTCGCAGGTTGAACAATATTCACTATCATATTTTGCGGTAGAGCTACAGCTGGTTCGAGAGATAAGAAAGATACGCCGATCACCTTCAAACGCGATGAGAATACTTTATTTTAAATCACACATGTAGTATGTATATATTCGAATCATATTGATTGTAAATCGCATAATATGATCCGAAATCTAGCTGCTGCTGGGTGTAGCCCAATACCTATACAGAATCTAGACGAAGCGGTGTTACGCATCACGATGATTATTCGAACCGTCTGTACAGCTCGATTGCTATATAACAAAATACATTTTTTAATCATCTTAAACATATAGATGTGCTAATATAATTTTTTCAGTATGCAAAAATATACTAATAAAACATTTTTCATCGACACACACATTTCTTCATAGGATAGTTAGCTTTTTATAAAATTCAAACAATTTCAATGGGAAACATATATGCGAGGGAGTTTTATAGAGATCGAACTCATTTCCCCAACCACCCAAGAGGTAGAACTATGATGAGGAATAGATGTGGATAATAATCATATGAATATCTTCATATGCGCTAATCTATATGACATTCAAACACATGCTTCATAAAAGTCTGAATATTGAGTAGAGCTATAGTATCTTCCTCATAAGCGATCATTATCAACATTCAGACACTTGTTTAGCACGTGATTCAACAAGCTGACATCATCGTTCACGAACTATGATGGGCTGATGAGGAATAAAATACCAATAATAATTATATAAATATCGCCATTAGCAATCTGTACATTTTCCTTCACGAGCACAACTTTTACAAACTCCATACGTTCGCGTAAAAGATTATAATGATAAATACATTTTTTGTTAACGGGTTTACATAATCATATGAATATCTTCATAAGCGCTAATCTATATGACATTCAAGCACATGCTTCATAAAAGTCTGAATATTGAGTAGAGCTATAGTATCTTCATAAGCGATCATTATCAACATTCAGACACTTGTTTAGCACGTGATTCAACAGCCTGTCACCATCGTTCACGAACTATGATGGTTCGATGAGGACTCAAACATTGAACAGATGAATCTTTGAGGTTAAATATCTGCTGTAGAAATTACCCCACTTTTAAAACCTTTTTATTTGAGAATATTGATATTTCCCATGTAACGGCTTATTGCCTAAAGCTATTTTGTATGCAACATTGTTATCATTTGCGAGCCTACGAGGGCCTGTGTGTTGGTCGGGGCTAAATGAATATGTTTGACTATTATTACCTGTAGAGACTCATTTGAGATTCTTCAAGTTTGAGATTGATAACCCACATGAAGAAAGAAGCTTCAACTAAATGATATCAATGAATATTCGCTATTCTGAATGTGACAACTTTATCAGCTTCAACACTCGAGATAAGAGAGAATATTTACCGCAAACTGTCTTATAACCACTAGGTACTACATATTATAATAATTGAAAAGATAACATAATAATCTGAATCACTTTTATATTTATTAATTAGATAGTTGCATAAATTTTTGTTTCTAGACCTGAAGCGATATTTAAAATTTAGATTACAATCTTGATGGGTTGATCCAAGGGACTGTACTTTACCAAACGGCTCGTTCATTATTGTGATGTCTTGCGGGGAAGTGAGAGAAATAAAATACCAAAAATAATAATAATAACATTTATTTAGAAAAATACATTTATAATTAAAATAATAACAGATTCATGGTTCTTCACACTAAACTCCGAACTGATCCTGTAATTGGAGAATACTCCATTATACGATCGTTAATGATGATGCAATAAGCCCTGGTGTTTTTGGGGAAATTCAGGAAACTTTCCATCTCTAGTTTGACGTCAACTGTTGATGACTTTATAGCATCGTTTTGTTTTGAACAGTCAATCACAAAAATTGCTCTATTCTTGAATGCTATATAATCTAACATGGGTTCGCTTATTATTTTATTTGAAAATGATTTCTGGAAATCATAGTACATCTGGTATGCTTCCACGTATTGCTGGTCGGTGAAATTCAATTTCATTGCTTCATATGGATAACACTCTGAATTCAAGTATAATTTTACATTTAGCAAGTTTATATTATCGAAATATGCACTGTGCTTAACAGGATTATTTTTTCGATCAGTTTGGAAAGCTAAAATCACATATCTGGTACGTTCCAAATTCATTGAAGTTTTAACAGCCCAAATGTCACGAGTGCTCTCCTTCATCAACGGATTTTCATGCAGATCCCAGCTGCGAAATGGAATCAAAATAGGCTTCTCAGCACTCAAATTCTCCAACATTTGAAATTTAACCTGATCACTTGGAAACACATGTCGCACTTTTAATGCTATCGTCTTCACATTTATTTTAGCCCTCTTCGTACCTGTGCTATTGGTATAACAATCGTTATCGGTTCGAGACCTTATCAAGCGCAGCTTATGTTTTCCACTCAAGACTTTGTTATAGTCAATGAATAGGCCTAGTAGAAAATTCAACGGTATCCATAAATTGATTTTATTATTGTAGACTGAACTCAATGCATCCTTAAATGACCATCCAGAAATAGTTAGAGGTATAGATTCATGTTTGGCATATGTTAGATAAGCTCTGATGGTGCTGACAATACCAGGATCACGTACTTTGTCTATCTCTTTTCCATTCAATTCATAACTAATATATTCGAAGAGAAACGCTCCGAAATTATTCGTTAGTTTACATTCACCATCACCACTTGCTTCTGGCTGGAATTCTGCCTCAATGAATAAAGCAGACGATGCCAAATCTACCAACACATCTTGTTGATTGATTGATATCTCAATTTCATCGCTGTTGCCAAAAGATGTTGTGTGTGGATAGTAGGTATGAGTTTCTTCCCGGATGATGTCTTCAATGAAGTTTGGCTCGTTGAATATTTGAAGTTTTTCCGACATTGTAACCAAGGGACATCAAAAAATTTATATTTTCCAATGATAGTGATGCAGAAGCAACCTTCTCCTTCTTCAATGACAGCGATGCAGAAGCAACCTTCTCCCTCGAGCTCGTTGTAGATAATGACTGATGACCACTATGGAGATGTCTTTTATTGCTAAAATCAAAACCCATGTTCTCAAGTGATGGCTACTGCAACCTTCTCAGTTGAATTCCTTTCATATAATGAGTGGTGGTGAGTATTGGATTATTATTTATTGTTGGAAGCCATACTCCCTAGCGATCTTTTTCAATTCCAATCGTATAATAATTTCTTCTCCACGAAAATTTACCGGTTTCCAATTCTGATCTAAAATATTCAGTGTGATGTTATCGAAGGATGTCTTGCTGATGACCGGTAGATAAATAAGATTCTTCGGCTCTATATCAATGGAAAACCCAGGTGGTACAAGAGGTGAGAACTCATATATCGTATGAGCTATCTTATTGTTATAATATGCTCCCGCGGTTAAGTTACACTCTACGCGTATAGTTTGAACTTTGATTATGTTTATAGGTCGATCAGATACGTGTAGTTCACGAGATGTCAATTTCTTTTTGCTGAATCCCAACAGTTCGCTTATACTATCTTTAGGAATAAAATTCACTTTAAAATCACTCTTCAACTCTGTGTGTAGAGTGTTGTTGTTAGATTTTATTGATAATTTCCGGTCACGCTCTTCTTGCTTCACTCCTATCCCACAAACTGTACTTTGTATGAAATCTTCGATGTCTGTCAACTCGTAGGACCCCGTAGGTATAGTAACTACTTTTTCCTCACCCTTCACATCTTCATAATAAAATTTATTAAAACCTTCTTCAATGTTCGGGATGCTATTGTACGTATGCAAACCAACAAGTGCGATAGAATAATATGAATGAGGATCTAGTTCTATAGGTGGGTGAAAATCTACAGATAAGCGGGAGCTCTTACCCGTGATAGTGAACGTCTGAGACATGATTGATGAAAACTTCATCAACAATCTATTTATATACTAATGCTAATCGATCACAACTGAAGAGTTAGAGAGGAATTCCAAATATAACTGGCTACAATTATAAGTGTTATATTGCATGAAATATCGTGTTGACTGCAAACTTTATCGAATGAATTGATACCTTGGATCTCCTCAATCGTTCTTCTAGTTTTGCCTCTGGTATTGATTTGAAGTTCAAACGGGAGCTTGTTTATAAGCGTATTGGGAACACCTTCTCCTACGTACGCTTCCATACAGACTGATGAGAATTCAAGATTGCACCGTTATTTAACGAGGGGTGGGAGGAAGACCAAAGATCTCAAAATAATCTTTTTATTAATTTTCTCAATATAAAAGACTTAAGTATAATCTTAACAATATATGTTTCAAATATCTCAATCTTGACTCTTGATTCATCGTCCTAGTCGTATTGCATATGCTGGTAAAAGTTCTTTCTTCTGTGCTCATGAAGCTCATGAACAACTTGTTTTCACTCATCTTATCAATGTGGAAATCTAGTGTAGAATTAATTTTTTGGGTATATTCACAGGATTTGGAGATATACGTTTCACAGAGGCCTGCTTTGATGTTATGGATGATGAAGGTCTCTTCTTAGAAGGTTCCACAGATGTCATCCGTCGTTCTAACGTCTCCACTTTACTAGTAATGTCATTTAGACGCATGTTCATACTGTTAAATGTGTTATTGATCTCTTCCAATTCATTTCTGTTTTCCCTCACACTATCACTGATTGTTTTATACTCTGATTTTATATAGATTCCCATTTCATTATATTTATTCTGAATGTCCATCAGATGTTTATCAATGTTGAGAATAACCTTATCATTCGTTAAGTTATGTTCATCCAGATCCTTGTTGATATCTTTGATCAAATTATCAACCCTAACATTGAAGGTATCTTTAAGACTGGTTTCCGTTTTCAGATTCAGTTTGTGTGTTAATTTATCAACATATACTTTATTTTTCAACATCTCCATCATCATTCGGTGATTTTACGTTGCACAATCTACGATTTTCCATATCATAACTTCCATCGCTCGTTAGGAATAATCCTTGTCCGTGAACTTGTTTGAAATTATTATTAAATACATTTGTATCATATATCCACATGGAAGAGGAGGCTCTGCCAAACTTATCCATTGAAACCATCTTTATAACTGTGATGAATTTGTCTTACACCTGGTTTTTGTTCAATTACCCCTGCCTCTATCAATTCTTCTATTATAGAGATTATCTCATTATGGTTACCGGCATACGAGGATGCAACAAGAAGTCTCAGTCTATCCACCATTTCGTTAACGTCATCCCAATAAACATATTCTATAGGTTTCTCGTTATATTCAAGCATATCATTTTTGATATATGCACTTCCAGTGTATGTTTTGGCTCTGGGTCTTTTCATGGAATTAATAAGGTTTCAGTACATGTTTGTATTTCACTGTGTATCTTATTCGATCAGCTGGATCGTTATTACGTCTATGGGCACTAGTCATTTCCATCATTTGACTGTAATTTTTCCCATCTTCCACAGTGTAAGTATCAGGTAGAACATCTTTGTAAAATATCAAATTATACAGTCCTGTGGTACCTCTGAACGGAGTACCCTTGATAATTATATTACTCTCACTATCAATTTCTATAGGTTGATTACCCATGAACCATTTGTCTAAAGTTGAATTATATTGCAAACCCATTTTATCATCATATCTCTTAACATCATCATCCAATAGGAATCCTTCCAAGTAATAACGTGCTAATGTGGGGTATTGTTGCAGAAACTCCTCTGTAGCCGCTGCATTATCTTTCTTATGTTTTCTGAATTTTTCACGAATCTGATCGATAGTAGGTTCGGGTGTAAACACATCCTCCTCAGTATCTTGGGGGTTATATACGAATTCTTCACCTTCAGTTACAATATTTGGGATTGGTATGTTCTCCATTTGTGTTGCTGTAGAAACAATACTTTTAGGTTTAACCAACGAATTTTGTTTGATTATTTCAGCATTTTTCGCAATTTCCTCCAGAGGTTTAGATACATTCTTGAACATATTATCTAGAATCTCATCATTTTCAGCTTTACCCAATTTCACAGCCATATATTTTTTCCTCACAACGTTTGCTAACTCCCAAATTTTTTTCTTCAATTGTTGTTTCTTCTTTAGCACACCCACGTCCATGCTGAGCGGGTTGTCTATTTCAAATGAAAGTATATATACATGTTAGATATATATATAACTATCAAAACCCTTGCGATAACGTCCTTTATTCATATCACAGTCTTTGTTTATCATAAGGAACCCATATTTATCTTTCCAACATACGCTACATATCTCTTTGAATTTTTCGAGTGACATGTCGGTACTTACATGATCGGTGAATATATGTTTCAAATTGAGCTCATCCTGTTTGAAAATAATCAAGCAATTGGCATTGTCGCGCAATCCATGTTTTGGACATTTAGCAAAAGACTGGCAAAGATAGAAACTATCAATTGAGTTGTGTCTCCCTCTTGAAAAATAAGCACGAATTTTCTGCTGTTTCTCAAACATCACGTCATCGAATATTATGATTGAATTAGGTCTCGCTTCTGTGGGGTCTATGACCTCATCACTTTCGGTACAAGGAAAATATCCAAGCCCCTCAATTTTCTTCAATGTCTCCTTTAGTAACTGGTATTTTGGTTGGTGTAAAGACTTTGAATATATGTACACGTTTTCAAATTTCAGGTCGTTAGCATCTAACAATAGAGATAACATCACATTTGTTTCCCCACAATTACTTGGACCACAGATTATTGTTCGCAGAGTATTAGGCAGCAAAGAGCTGTGACGTTGTGGTTGTTCAACATTCTCATTGCTTGAGCCTAAGTTCATAATACTCAACGAGTCTTTTTGCTTAACAATCTTCATCATGCCTGAAGGCGAATCGAAATCATACTGGAACATATGTTAATAAGCATTTGTTTATATACTAGATGATGATGTTATATTGTGTATGTCTGATCACGCGGTTAGGTACTTCTACGCTTCTGTCAAAATCAGGTATCAAATACATGTTTAATAGGCATGAATGTTGAAACACGTGTCTGAATGTTGAAACACGTGTCTGAATGTTGAAACACGTGTCTGAAACACGTGTCTGAATGCTGAAACACGTGTCTGAATGCTGAAACACGTGTCTGAATGTTGAAACACGTGTCTGAAACACGTGTCTGAATGCTGAAACACGTGTCTGAATGCTGAAACACGTGTCTGAATGTTGAAACACGTGTCTGAAACACGTGTCTGAATGCTGAAACACGTGTCTGAATGCTGAAACACGTGTCTGAATGTTGAAACACGTGTCTGAATGTTGAAACACGTGTCTGAATGCTGAAACACGTGTCTGAAACACGTGACTGAATGCTGAAACACGTGTCTGAATGCTGAAACACGTGTCTGAATGTTGAAACACGTGTCTGAAACACGTGTCTGAATGCTGAAACACGTGTCTGAATGCTGAAACACGTGTCTGAATGTTGAAACACGTGTCTGAAACACGTGTCTGAATGCTGAAACACGTGTCTGAATGCTGAAACACGTGTCTGAATGTTGAAACACATGTCTGAAACACGTGTCTGAATGCTGAAACACGTGACTGAATGTTGAAACACGTGTCTGAATGTTAAAGCATGTGTTGAATCATGCGATAGAACATGTGCATGAATGTATTACAAACATTATTATTATTAACATTTTATTCCTCATTAGCCCATCATAGTTCGTGAACGATGATGACGTCATCATCGTTCGTAAACTATGGTGGCCGGGTTGAATCAGTTACTGCCATTGGCTTGAAGCAGTGACGTCATCATCGTTCGTGAACGATGGTCGCCGGATTGAATCAGTTACTGTCATTGGCTTGAAGCAGTGACGTCATCATCGTTCGTGAACGATGGTCGCCGGATTGAATCAGTTACTGTCATTGGCTTGAAGCAGTGACGTCATCATCGTTCGTGAACGATGGTCGCCGGATCTTCAATTCAATAAAACACCACTTACTCGTCAAAATCCTTATGTATTTCGATACACATAAAGCTATAGTCTGATGTTCTCACCCACCCCAATTTGTATGCATCATATTGATTTTCCCTACATCAGCGGTAAATATGCTCTCTTATCTCGAGTGTTGAAGCTGATAAAGTTGTCACATTCAGAATAACGAATATTCATATATAATACCACAAGAGCTTCAAAATTATCGGGTATTTCCCGATAGGTTCGTTGCAAATAAATGAAGGAGTCAAGTTTTTCAGGTTAAAAAATCACGAGCGCGAAGCTGTATCTGCTGTAGAAATTACCCCACTTTTAAAACCTTTTTATTTGAGAATATTGATATTTCCCATGTAACGGCTTATTGCCTAAAGCTATTTTGTATGCAACATTGTTATCATTTGCGAGCCTACGAGGGCCTGTATGTTGGTCGGGGCTAAATGAATATGTTTGACTATTATTACCTGTGGATTTATTTGAGATTCTTCAAGTTTGAGATTGATAACCCACATGAAGAAAGGTGCTTCAACGATTTGATATCAATGATTATTTTTCTGACCCAAATATCGACCAATAGAATTGCACCGTTCGACGTCACGTGGTACAACCTACATGGAAATATACTGATAATTTTTTGAAAATTTTCTCTGGTAGTTGATATATATAAAAAACAAAACATGATCCAGTCAAATTAACCACACTTCAAACTGACAGGTTGAATTCTGTCCACCATCGATGAAAAAGTCAAAGGAAATGTTCATTTGGGACGGCCAGTCAAATTAACCACACTTCAAACTGACAGGTTGAATTCTGTCCACCATCGATAAAAAAGTCAGACAAAACCCTGCGACTAACGGCATGTACAAACAACCCCACATTTCATTGAAGGCTCCTGCAAGGTAGATACCTCGCTGAAGACCTGCGTGATAGACATCATCATACCTGCACACTCTGTATAACCTCACATACACACCTGTCTCGTTGGAGATCGCGCCAGCTTCATTCAAATTCACATGACTAACGTCATACATAAACAATCTGTATAACCTCACATTCCATACCCCATTGAAGTCTCCCAACTCCATTTTGTATACTAAAAATAATTTCCATATATGTTTAAGATGATTGAAATCGCATTTTGTAATATAGCAATCAAGTAAGGTACAGACAGCTTGAATAAACGTTTTTGAAAGTAATTTCCTTATAAACATCGCGTTTGAGAGAGATGCAGAAGATATCATTTCTATACTATATATAACATTCCATCTATGCATTCAAGGAACAGCAGCCCTCCCATGATACCCCCGATGAATGCCCGGTCTCTTTCAAAAATCACGTGACTGACGACATGTACAAACAACACTATTACAAAACCCCTATGGGCTAGCGCTATGAAGTCTCACATTCCATACCTCGCTTCGTGAGATACCTGCATGACTAACGTCATGTAAAACAATTACCTGCATCATATAGACTGCAATATACTCACACTTATCACTCAGACCGGATACACCGCGGTTATATCTACAATATTAAAATCGCTTATTCTCAAGTCCTCCATAGCTGAGTGGTTAAGGAGCCGGCTTTGGATTTCATTTCTCGGGTTCGATTCCCGTGTGTAGAAAAAAAATATTTTGATGCTGCTTTACATTGAAGTTATCCCTAACCTCACATATTGCTTGCTGTCCACCTTGAACGATCAAGCCCTAGCCGTCTACCCGGTAACACCTAGAGGTTAGAGGCGAGACCACACCCTAACCGTCTACCCAGGCCGGTAATACAGGGTTAGTACTTACCGATACCTGTCTGGGCATACCGCGCATGCACGAGTGTATCACTGGTTGCCTACATCTGATAAGGCTCTCTGTCTGGCCGCCCCAAGTGCCCCCATCCCTACTAAAGTAGTTTCATAAGTTATCCGGAAGTAATATGAATATATATAAAATGTTTTTCCAAAATTAGTTCCGAAGTAAACATAATTCGCTATAATATTCATTCATGTATGTTTCATAAATTATCCGATATAAATCAAATAAGTTTATGCTAAATTTGTGCCAGTTTGAACAATATTCACTATCATATTTACTTACTTTAACATTGAAGGATCGCGCATCATTACGATAATTCCTAGTTGAATACATTGCTCTTGGAGATGATTTAGCACAACCTTATCGCTCAAGTGAGCTAATGATACATACTTATAATATTATAACGAATATTGTACTCGCTAGTACTAATCAAGCAAAACGTCCTTAGATGATTTGATATTTATTTTCTGCAAACGCTTCATAATATCGCTATTATGAGAAGCAGTATTTTTGAAAAACTATCACATGTTAGATGTTATAGTCCCCTTATTGAAGACCTGTGGGGGCAGACAATGCACCGCGACCGATATCATTATAACTCAGACAAAAAATTAACATTGAAGGATCGCGCATCATTACGATAATTCCTAGTTGAATACATTGCTCTTGGAGATGATTTAGCACAACCTTATCGCTCAAGTGAGCTAATGATACATACTTATAATATTATAACGAATATTGTACTCGCTAGTACTAATCAAGCAAAACGTCCTTAGATGATTTAATATTTATTTTCTGCAAACGCTTCATAATATCGCTATTATGAGAAGCAGTATTTTTGAAAACTATCACATGTTAGATGTTATGGCCCCCTTATTGAAGACCTGTGGGGGCAGACAATGCACCGCGACCGATATCATTATAACTCAGACAAAAACCCTGCGACTAACGGCATGTACAAACAACCCCACATTTCATTGAAGACTCCTGCAGAGGTAGATACCTCACTGAAGACCTGCTTGATAGACATCATTATACCTGCACACTCTGTATAACCTCACATACACACCTGTCTCGTTGGAGACCGCGCCAGCTTCATTCAAATTCACATGACTAACGTCATACATAAACAATCTGTATAACCTCACATTCCATACCCCATTGAAGTCTCCCAACTCCATTTTGTATACTAAAAATAATATCCATATATCTATATGTTTAAGATGATTGAAATCGCCTTTTGTAATATAGCAATCAAGTAAGGTACAGACGGCTTGAATAAACGTTTTGAAAGTAATTTCCTTATAAACATCGCGTTTGAGAAATGCAGAAGAAGATATCATTTCTATACCATATAACATTCCATCTATGCATTCAAGGAGCAGCAGCCCTCCCATGATACCTCCGATGAATACCCTGTCTCTTTCAAAAATCACGTCACTGACGATATGTACAAAAAACACTATTTCAAAACCCCTATGGGCTAGCGCTATGAAGTCTCACATTCCATACCTCGCTGTAGGCTTCGTGACATACCTGCATGACTGACGTCATGTAAAACAATTACCTGCATCATATAGACTGCAATATACTCGCACTTATCACTCAGACCGGATACCCCGCGGTTATATCTACAACATTAAAATCGCTTGTTCTCAATTCCTCCATAGCTGAGCAGTTAAGGAGCTGGCTTTGGATTTCATTTCTCGGGTTCGATTCCCGTGTGTAGAAAAATATTTTGATGCTGCTTTACATTGAAGTTCTCCCTAACCTCACATATTGTTTGCTGTCTACCTTGAACGATCTTGTATATACAGGCTGATTACCACTATGGACTCCACAAAACCCTAGCAGAAGGTCACCTAGCAGTCAGACACCACACCCTAGAGGTGACATCACACCCTAACCATCTACCCGGCCGGTAATACAGGGTTAGTACTTATCGATACCTGTCTGGGCATACCGCGCCCATAACTGATAAGGAACCCCAAGGTCGTCTGATAAGGAGATCGTGCATGCACTACTGGTTGCCTACATCTGATAAGGCTCTCTGTCGGGCGGGCCCAAGTGACGCCATACCTACTAAAATTATTCGAGAATATGTTACCCATTGTCGAAGTTATTCTCGAATATATTAATTTGTATGATTTGGGTGCAAATGTAAAGAATACTCAGCCCTCTCGTGAAAAAGAAATGTTTTCCAATCACCGCAAGATACAATTTGTCCAACTATACCTACCTCGATATTCAAACTCAACATATTACAAAAAATTTGAAATTTTGATAGATTTCATCGTAGAAGGAATGTTTTTTTATTTTGAATAAAATGATTCCAAGGAGTGTTACGATTTGTTTGTCCAGGAAAAACAACCGACACGCAACATTCAACTGAAGGCTAATCTTGACCTGTTTCACAGAGGAATACTAATGGAGTGACCATAAAACAATCACTGAAGAACTATTATGACCAATATTTGGCTGCATGATCTGATGAGCCAATGAGAATGTTGGTCATTCCTTACTTCACCAGATATAATATGCATATACCTAATGTGGGTGACAGAACATGGCAGCATGAGAAGAAATAAAATGTAGGATTGCTTCTCCAAAGGAGGTAGTGATACAACTTTTGTTGCAATTAAATCATCCTGTAAGGTAACTGCCGATCAGCAAATCAGTTCTGAGTTATGTGCTGAATGAATATTTGGTAGTTCTCGCATATACAGATTGGTCGACTATACCCTCATCTGTTAAAATGAACAGAAGGGAACAAGAAGTGTTTTTACATCGTTTCCGCAATCTACATAGTAATGGGTGACTGGTGATTGCTGCTAGATAAGTTTGCTAACCTGTCATCAATAGCTGGAATATTACGAAAATCGTTCACATTAGGACCATACGTTAGAATGCATGTGGACTTTTAATACATAAAACATAAATCAACATGATGATTTCAGGATCAATGAAGGCGTGAAGTTTTTTTTTCGCAATATCTATCCGCCTCGCTTTTTCTTTGCCTTTTAAAGTACCACTATTGTTAAATAGACAGTGTCTATGTAAAGAGGATCAGAACAGACACAAGAGAACTTGTTCTGGTTATTTTATTGAGGATGCTGTATTTAGGAACTAGGGAAATTATTCTGTCGCAATATGCTTTAACAACCTTTATGCGTAACTCAATGTAATATTATCTGATTAAAGTGAAACCTCTTAGGGGACACTTAAGGAGGCGCTATGGTTAGTCGATATTGAGTGTGTTACACCGTGAGTTCAACAAAACAGCTGTTTTGTTAAAAAGAGAAAGAAAGATGTGAAAGCGACTGATATCTACCTCGTTTTCGAGTAATTTTAACAACCAATTCATTTGGCCAAATTAACGAACCGAGCTTAGCGCTATCCGTTTTAACAGCTGGCAACATATTACAGAGTTCTCCATGACATGATGTTCATTCATTCAATTGAATTGACAGTTCACTTATTCGTAGTGCAACTAGATTTCTAATGAAATAAACTTCAGAAATACAGAAGCAGCTCTTTTTGGGACTGTAATTATACCTAGATTTTCGTCGTGTGCTACGTTAACTGCAGAAAAATCGAAGCCACTATTATTGTTCAGAACTATTATTGTCCAGAATGTTGATCATCATGGTGAAATGGATCACAACAACATCCTGAATTGATATCTTTCCAACTTCTAGTAAATTCAGAAGTACCGTTCAACATCGTTATCGATTATGCTAGTTGTCACAGCAGGTAATGTAAGGAATAAAATGCCAACAACCTTCCATGAAAAATGTGATATACAAGAATTATTAAGTAGAAATAATATGTATGATGATAACACAACCTTGAAACCATAGTTCTTAGGCTCGGTACTTCGTCCATTGCTTTTTTCGCCTCATTGAACACATCTGGTCTATAACTAAGACCTACTACAGGAATTATTTTGGTACAGATGGTAATTCAAAACAACACCGGATATATGAGCAAAGACTGTACGACATACTGATAAATTGAATTTGTATTGTTGTTAATGAGCAATATTTTAAGGAACTGTGTTTGAAGCAGTGAAGTAGAATTTATTATTCCAATGCGGTTATGCAATAGCCTCAGGTCACAACAGCAAATGTGAGACTGATATCGATTTGAAGCTATGCGCTTCCTATGCTGAAGATTATTTTGTCATACCTGTCTTTGAGACTATTAGTTATTGGAATAGTTGCATTTTTTATATCGATTAATGAACCCCTTGTGAAAATTATTGAAGATGTAATCGAAAATAATCTTTCCAAACATTTTCCTTTTAACTTCCTCTGGGTTTTCGTTCAACTTCTTTTATATTTTGAATGCACAAGAGCAAAACTTTTAACGTTCGTAGCACATCGTGAGAGCCAGCGCTGGATTGTTGAGAGAGGATAAATTGAGTAAGTAATATGTTTTTATTTGGTGCTAGATAAAATGGACTCGAGTTGAATATTTCTGGAAATACTATAATCATCCTGCTATAACGGCGTTACTGGAAATCGTGCATTAATTCGAACTTTTTGGTAGTCGTGTATTCTGAGTGTTGGCTACCATAAAATAATAACGCCTACTCCTACATCATAGTGAGGAAAATGATATAGATTAATAATATTGATTTGAAGATGAAAGTTAATTGTCCACATGTTCATCCTAATTAGGATAATTTTGGTAATCGATCATTCCACCGCGGCTCACACGATTTTCTTTGAACATTATAGGTTTTCCCCTCGTGTAGTCAAAGTATAGAAAAAAAGTAGCTCTTGAGATAATAGACATAAAACTGAACTGCTTCAACTGTCATTAACGGAGGAAACAATTGCTTCAGAATAAATCTAACAGCAATAAAATATTAACTATTTTGCGAATGCTTCAATTGTCATTGAACGAACAAAAAGAATGTAATATAAAAATTGTACAATAAACAAATTGAAAGAAGGCATTTTATAACGGAATTCAAAAAAATCACAGTTTCACATTAATCATGAACTTACATATAAGCGGAAATATACAAGTGGAATAATTTTTTTTTAAGATTTCGACAAAATTTTTTTTTCCAATTCTCTCATTGTACAATTTTTATCTTTGAGTCTGAACTCGTTTATAGGTAGACGTCAATGTTAATTTTGCTTCTCTTCAATTTTTGGTCCCCTATTGACGATTGAAGCATTTCCAAAAAAGTTTCACCTTTATCGCTGTTGTAGTGAATCATATTTGTGTTAGATAATATCAATTACTGTAGCTTTGTATTATTTATTGTAAATTATATAGTAATACATTTCAATAACAATAAACTTACATGGTCCGTATAACTGGAGAAGTATAGCATTGCATTACCTGAAAAGAAACATGAATAAGTTTTGTTCTTTGTTCATCTAATTAAGTACACAGAATGTCGTATATAAATTTTAATACATTCTAGAGCACTTTCGAAAAACTTTCCTGAATAGAGTATATAACACTTAATTCTTGAAGGACTGATTTCCTAATGTATATGTACATAAATATAAGATCACCAGAATGCATCCCTACGGATGCTGTATTCGTTATCTCAGTAAAAAGTAAGGAATGGAATATTCCACGATAATATAATTATACTGCTTATTATCTTTTTTACAATTTATCATTTTTGTTGATTATCTTTAATAAAGCCACACAAAAGCTCATGGTAACGATGAAATAAACTTTTTGATATCTATCGACAATATCAAAATTTGAGACCAAAATCTTTCCTGAGAAAGCACTGCTTCCGATGCATATCAGTAACTTTTCTAGCGAATGCTCGCCAGATATTCCATTTTCAAAATGACAAACGAAAATTGTGTAGCAGATTCAATCGAGAGGAATAAAAAGGTAGCTACATGGATCCAGGTTGACGAAAACCGTGCAAATGCTTCAGAAAATATCCAGTTACCCAGTCTCGACAACAGTTAGTAAAAAATGAGATCTGCAGTCATCGTTCATCTGTATAGCGGAAATCTCAAACTGCATGATACCACAAATATCAACCCGGGGTTGGACCAATTATTAGCATAGATTTATCAATTGTTGTTCCAAATAAATGTGTTAAAATTATAAAAATGCTTGAGATTTCTTGTAAAAAACGATAGGAGTTCGGAAAGTGCTTGAGCAAATTTATAATTCAAGATTGTATTTTCCAGACAGTACGGAATGAATACATATTCCCCAGATTTCTTAACAACCAACATAATGTTTTAAGGCTTGGAAAATATACCCCATATCGTGACTGGAAGTTTCTTTGAAGTGACAACATGGAAATCTATGAAAATCTTCGAAATAAAGAACTATGTAAACCTTACTATCATTATACCACAGAGTAATTAAATTTATGTAATCTTATTCTGAAGTAACTATGGGGCATGACCTAGGTATAGATTGAAGGATTATCGACAAGGTTTAGGCCTTGCAAATGATGGAATTAACTTCGAACATTTGCTATAATGTTAGTTTTTAATGCATTTCCAATTATTCTTATGAGTTTCATGCCTTTCATTTTATAGAAAACTAACTTGATTATTCCTATAATTAAAAACTTTCACTACGCTGTTTTCTTTTTATCTTTTAGCCTAAGTTGTAATTTTCCAACGTTATGCGTATATGTTAAGAACTACCCTATATATTTATTTATAATATAACGTTGTTGTTATGATGATACAAAAAGTACTATAGATTCCATTTGAAAAACCAAATTTCAAATTCGTACGAACAATAGGAACGACGCAATTGTGTCCACAAAGGTTCACGTATCCACGCACGCTAACGCGCGCACAGACATCATCTCAAAAAAAAAGGTCTTTATGGATTCATAAATGCTCAAAACGGCTATTACAATACGACAATACTATTACAATACTTCCCTCACACTACACATAGAGAGGGAAACAAAAAGACATTCATTAATCTTAGCAAAGCTGAGAGAAACAGTAACTATAGTTTAAAGTGGATTATTTCAAGATCGAAGGATGAAATATAGATCACGCAATTAACATAGAATGAAAGTTATTCATTCCAAATGAAAACAACGAATCGTCGTTCCTAAAGCATGAACTTTCGTAGAATCTTGATATACATTTGAAGATATAATATCAACTGCTGGGATTCAAAAGAGACTCAACAGAAACTTTGGATCATCTAATCAGATTTGTCGTCATTCTCTCATTAATTACATTCTTTCGCTTTGATGGGTTCCTTTAGAGAGTACAATGTTGAAATGTAACTTTGTGTAAATGTACTAGGCGGAGATTTGTGTTTTAGAGTAAAATCGTTGAAAACTTAATCCAAATCGGAAAAACTTTCATTCTGTTCATCTGTACGTCCGTTCGCTCGAGATTTGAAGCAAGAATAATGCAACATCAGAAAAAAGGTAGGAAAGAAATTAAATACGGAAAAATTACCTTGTCCCTTAATTGTTGAAATTATCCAAAAGTCATATTGAATTGAAACATGAATTCAGCAAACAGAGTTGTTGAAATAATGTCTACCGCTTGACCGATATCAGAATATTATCACTAAACTCACATTCTTCTGCTAGGCGTTCTCTTATATCTCTTACTCGTACGTGGCAGGCAGTGCCGGTTGAAGGTATTGTATCACTCTTGATGTTTGTGATCTGCACATTTAATTTTTCGTTATTCCGCTAAAGAAATATTTCCTTCCAATTAATTAATAATGATTCCTCATTCATAAATGGTTTACTCCAAAAACTTTTATGGAAAGGGAATGATAATATTTCAACATCAACACATAGTAGTCATGGATACGCACTTCGTTGGAGCATATCATTATGAAAGATTATCACAGTCATAAAAATTAGTGTCAGAATACAAGTTATGCAGCCATTCTAGGATGCTGCGTCATCGTCATAGAACAGTTACACTGACGAATGAGATGAAAGCGTCAGTGTATTAACTCTTTGTGCTTCGAACTTTTCATTGAGCCAAACCTTAAAGGTATCTAAATTAGCCCAAAGCGTCCTATCGGAAAAAATATTCGTAACAAAATATTCCAGCAATTCAGGTATGTATATGTATGGGAGGATTACTGATTTACCGCATATAACTTTTGGCCGCAATAATATTGAAACACATTCTTACAAAATTTTCCGGTTCTTCAGTGTATTATACTAGTTAAATTGCTGAAAATCCTATACTAGTCCTTCTCACAGACTTCGCTTGGTCTGACACCAACCAACCGACATTTTCCCCGAATTATTTTTTTAACTTCAGGAAATTGGAGGAATAAACTCAAACTCACATAAAACATTCAATTCGGGAATAATACTACAAATTGTTTAACCACAAAGTGGTATAATCAAAGGTAGGGGTCATCGATAAATCTAAATATAAAATCATGTCCTTAGATATTATAAATTAATCTGGATGTGATACAAATTGAGAGACGATGGGTTGGAGTTCATTTACAAAATTATTGACGAGGGGTGATTTGGTCATTTCATATCTGTGATGTTTCAAAATTTCAATGGATTATAAAATATTGAGTTGAGGTCCTTTTTGTTGAATATGTGAAATTTCGGGATAAATTTGAAAATGTTGATTCATAGAAGAATGGAAATTGATCCAATATTCCTTCATAGAATCATCAATGGCAACATTGATTGTTCTGAAATTGTTGGGCTATTATTTCCAAAATAATTCCCGCAATAGAATAATGAAAATGGCGAATACCCACAACTACGGAGTTGAAAAGTTCAATTCATTTTTATGTTCTTTTAGGAAAGTGATTATCAGCTGCTATTCATTTTTTCTAGTTATGTATGTTCATGTTCCAGTCTTCCGCAGACATATGTAGATACTCTGTATTTTCACTATATTTTTTGTAAATTGTATAATAGGCTTGTCCGTGAATAGATAAATAGATGAATATCTATGCTCTGTATTATCTCAAACGGTAATCTCCATTGAGACCAGCATGTGAGGTCGTTTAGAAGAAAATGCTTCACAGAAACTTGGTCTTCTATTCCAAACCACCTACTTTACACCACGTATCTCCTAATGATCTACTAAGCACCTGTACTGGAGTACTGTTCACACATTTGGTATCCAGTTTGGTGCTTTTAGATTCCATTGAGGAGAAATGTAATTGTTAGATTGGTTATGTCACACTTACGAATTCTTTTACCTCTCTAGAACATCGTAATAAGCTGGATGATCTCTCCCTTTTATATATTTTCCATGGTCGGTGCTTATTGGGAATCAAGTATGCTATTCCACCACCAGCAATTCAAAGCAGAATAGACACAGTCACGTATAGTCCGTGATATAAGAGATCGCCCAGCAAAAGAATGTAAATCGAGTACCAACAATTCTGTTTGCTAAAATCATGGTTCAATACGACCGCTGCAATATATCCTGATAAGCGAATATTACATCTTCCTTGCCGCACTGGCTAACTATCATGTTCAGAACAGTATACATTTCTATGCACTCGGCTGTTTCTGTGCTCGCTCGGCTCTGGTACTACCAAAAGGAGAAGCCTATTAGTGGTCATGACATTTCGAAAAATCAAACTTGTTCTTGTCCCCTCGTAACGTTTCCGAGTCACGGCTTCTATGAATTAGGTGCCCGTGATAACATATTGTATAGTATGATCCGAATGAATGGAAAAATAAAAAATTATAAAAAATGTATAAAACGAGAAGTTACTCATTACAATTTGACCTACGTCTGGCAAAATTTTCCTGGCGGTTCATCTCCTTGGCAATTACATTTTCTGACAGAGGAGTTTATTTAAACCCTATTTCTTTCGAAGAATCAAAAACAGTATTAAAATAAGTCCTAGCTTCAACTCAAAATGGCGGATGCGCCAGACAAATTTATTTATTATTTCTGCAGATATTAGTATTTAGAAAGATTTGATGTTTCTGGGTCATATGATATGATATGATGCATATGCTACTATATGGTTCAAAAGATACCCAAATTGGTAATAACTGAGTGACTTAGCTTTTATTGGCTACGATTTGAGGATTTTCCTTTTAGGAACTTTGCCCAGATGAATATTTGGATAATCAATTGCTATTACAATATTGACAGCAAGAGAAAGCAATAACAATAATATCATGATCAATTGTAATGAGCTGTTACCAAGGTGAATTCAACACAACAATTGGGCAATAATAATGCAAATAGCCCTCAACCTAATTAGCTTAGCATATGAATAGAGGAAGATGATTCAAACATCAGTCCCTTCAAGTTTACCATTGGAACTTCCACACCAAGGATTAAATGAGATTGATTAGGTCCTCCAACCCTCTAAGTAACTAATATCCAGTTGGCGGGAGTTGTTAAATATCTCGGAATAATCCTTGAATCCAAACTAATCTGAAACCAACAGCTGGTAAAACTCAAGAACACTAATGCTGACCAGGCACGAATACATGAAGACATGGAGCAACATTCTGCATTGTCATATTGGACATACGACATTGTATTGAAACCATGATCACATAAGCATCTTTGATATGTGGATATATAAGTATATCAGAAAATACCTGCGGCTGAGTTTAATAAAGTAAAATCTGTTGCCTGCCTCAGTATAGCGGGAGCTATGGAAACTAACGCAACAGCAGCCGTCCATGTTCTAACGAATCTTCCCCAATTGTCATGAAGATGTTGAAGGAGAATGGGTCTCAGACTACAAAACAACGAGTTGAAGATTGAACCATAATATAATCGAAGACAATTTCCTCTATTATATTATGAAGGCAACATTCTTGATATGAAATCAGAGGACCATATTAATCTCAAGTGATCCTTCATCAAAATCAGGGACAAACCTGGTGAGAGGACCTGCTATTCAGACGAGTCGAAATCCAGTGGAGAAACTGGTGCTGGAATATACAGAGGGGGGAAAAACTTTCAACAGAGTGTAGTATAGGAATCATCCATTCCTATACGAGATTACCTGAAAACCTTAAGTTATAGAATTCGACCTTATTCTTATTAAGTAATGTTATTAAGCATATATTGATAACTCATAACTGACTCACTAACAACATGTTGACTATTACGCATTGCTTAGCCCAAGATAACCTTGACACACAGAACAGGGTATCTCGAGGTAGTTATTGAGGAATCGATGTATATGCTAAAAACCAGAGTATGTAGAACAATAACATAAACATCACAGTTAGATTATAGTATATATAGTTATGTAGGACATTCATATTCAGTTACATATAGTTATATCATAATTATTCATATAAGATATTGATGTAAGACTGTACTATTATTATGTAGAGCGAGGCATTATGTCGCAATGGCGTCGAGCTCTACAATTTAGTAAAGTGACTCTTTTATAAGTGATATGTTTCCATCCCCTACACCTTCACCAGGACCACGGGTCAGTTAGGGCGAACCGCCCAACTTTAAGACAGTCTTCTCCTTACATGGCGATCTCTACCAGTTTTTTTTTCTACCAGAAATAAGAAACGGACCACAGGAACACATACGGCAGCGATCCCCAACATGGCGATCTCGGCCAGTTCCTTTCTTTAAGGGAATGGAAATTGGAAATGGATTGGAATGGAAATTGGAAATGGATTGGAATGGAAATTGGAAATGGATTGGAATGAAAACATGGAAATTTCGAGGATGGAATGGTAAAAAAAAAATTTTTTTCTTTGATGTCCACATCACCATATGTGATTCCCACAAGGAGACATAATGGATTTGGAAATTGGAAATTGATTGGAATTGGATTTGGACTATGGATTTGGAACTGGGAAAATGGAAACTGGAACGCAGACATCGAGGCTGCAAGCGATGGGTTGGGAAAAAGAAGAAGAAGTCAACCCTGTAGTGTAGTGCTTCGAAATGTGAGTAATGACTGTTCCAGACAATTTTAGGTTTATATGTTTTCTAGAAGAACAGATTATTAATTTATTGATTTATTAATTTTAGTAGATTTATCATAATCAGGTAAATTGCTAAACATAATTTTTTGTCACATTTAACTATATTTAATAATATTGAAGTAATTTAGTAATACCTAACTTCTAATAGTGATTTCAATATATCTAATATATTATGTTATAGTGATAAAATATTTAAGAAATTTTAGCGATATATAACTTCAAATAGTTAGATTTAACTGAAACTAAGTTATTAACTAAAATAATTAAGAAATAACTACTTTATTAAAGATATAAGTATTTTAAGTACATAAATATTATCAAATTTTTTAAATTAATTGAAATTAATTGGAGATTTACATTTAAAAGTAGTAAATATTAATATATTGGAATAAGTAAGAATAAAATAAGTTATTTATCAAATAATTAAAGTTATGTGTATAAGCATATACATATTGTTTGAAAATTAGTTTAAACAAATATATTATTGCCAGGGAAAATTATTCCACAAAAAACCATTAAATAAAAGTGCTAGACCAACAATGATGTGGCTAACATATGGTTATTCCAGGATGGAAACCATAGACGATATAATAGCATTGATTATGCAGAATTTTTTGTTTGAATATGGTTATAAGTAGAAGGCAATAAAATAAATTATGTTATTATCAAAGTTTGGATATCTGACGAGGTTCAAAAACTTTTTTTTAACAAGTATTATTAAAATATTATAGTCATAAAGATGACGACAAATAATTTTAAAGTTGAATTAATGTAGGTTTAGAATAATGGTTACATATTATTTAGAAATGCGATTGGCGAACATTGAAATAACTTTATTTAATTATAACAATAATATAAAGAATTGCAACAAAGCATATTTCATTCATGTTATATAGTAAACATAGTACCAGAAATTTGAATCAGCAAAATAATTGCGAGCGAATAGTTTATTCGATATTTCAAGGGCAATCCAGCGACTATAAGAATGATCACCCAAGACGTCACGGAACAATTGAAATATATTATCAAGCTGAATCAATTACATAGATATGTCATAATGGAAAGTAAGGAGATGAATTATTGTAGGCGCAGTATTGGAGTAAATGGAGATGAATTGTAACATACGTAAGTCTGTAGCTTTGATCCGCATATGACTTAGGTACGTTGTGGAAAAGTATGACAGCAGTAATATGAGTAACAGATGATATTTTTTTGTTTTACATAAAACTACACTTTCGATCGGCATTGTACCTAAGGGCATTGTTGAGAAATGTAGTTCAATCTGTGTAAAATTTCATTATTGCTGAAATAGGCATAATGATGAATTCCAAGGATGAGGAATTTATGAGCGCTTGAAGAGAATAAAAAATGGAAATAAAATCCGCCGGTAAATAAAATAGGATTGAAAAGAAAATGTTATACCAGACGTATAAACATAATATATAATTAATACACAATTCTCGGGAAATAGGTCACATTACACATATATTTTTATTTTTACCCTCGTCTTTACGTACGTTTCGGTCTCACGACCATCATCAGAAGACTTATTAAAGACGAGGGTAAAAATAAAAATATATGTGTAATGTGACCTATTTCCCGAGAATTGTGTATTAATTCATACGTGGGTCAAGAATCTTTATTATAATATATAATATATAATGAAGAATGTAATAAATAAAGGAAGACACGAAGATGGTACAAAAATAACATATGTTTCTATATATATATATATATATATATAAGTAAGTGAATAAAATCATTTCAGGCAAAAAGCCGTAAAACTGAAAAGTATGCGCAAATCCCACAGTATAATAATAATATGTATGACCATTAATTAAGAACAAAGTTTGTATATGAAATATTGTATACTATGTTTGTAAAATAAAAATAAGGTACGTCAAAGGAAAAAAAATGTTAATCTGTCAATTCAACATTTTTTTAAATCGCGTTGGGAGGTGTAGTATAGGAATCATCCATTCCTATACGAGATTACCTAAAAACCTTAAGTTATAGAATTCGACCTTATTCTTATTAAGTAATGTTATTAAGCATATATTGATAACTCATAACTGACCCACTAACAACATGTTGACTATTACACATTGTTTAGCCCAAGATAACCTTGACACACAGAACAGGGTATCTCGAGGTAGTTATTGAGGGATCGATGTATATGCTAAAGACTAGAGTATGTAGAACAATAACATAAACATCACAGTTAGATTATAATATATATAGTTATGTAGGACATTCATATTCAGTTACATATAGTTATATCATAATTATTCATATAAGATATTGATGTAAGACTGTACTATTATTATGTAGAGCGAGGCATTTTGTCGCAATGGCGTCGAGCTCTACAATTTAGTAAAGTGACTCTTTTATAAGTGATATGTTTCCATCCCCTACACCTTCACCAGGACCACGGGTCAGTCAGGGCAAACCGCCCAACTTTAAGACAGTCTTCTCCTTACAAGAGTATCTCACTATGGGAATATACACTTCCGCATTCCAAGCGGAGATGTACGGAATCCTGCCATGTGCAAGGAGAAATAACTTGAAGATAGTGTGCAACGCATGGATCAGAATAATCGGAGACAGCTGGGCGTTTCTGGAGGCACAGTTAAACTCAAAATCGAGACTTATCATGGGAATGCCGAAAATAAGTCAGTCTTATTATGGAATAGTTTCCACATTACAACAAGCAAACGAATATTCATCTGATGTTGCAGGTCAAATTGACTACTCATACCGGGAATGGGCTGTTGGATTATTGGAAGGATCCAAGCAAATGATGAAGTATGAATCTCTGAACTTCTACAAATACAAATAAGTGAATGACAAAATCAATTATCACCATTAGTATAAGTTTTTTTTATCAGTTATAAATCATAATAAGCTAGATTTGAGGAATTTTATGAGAATGTATGCATTAGATAACCCAAAATGGGAAAAAAAGGAACTACCGAAGAAATCGTATAATAGTGTAAGAGTGAACTAGTAAATTCAATATAAGAATTACAATGCGTAGAAAATAGGGGAGGATATTCAGAAATAGAGAATTTGATTAGATATAGGTAAATTAGAATAAGGAGACAAATGAAATTTAAAATTTAAAAGCGAGCCGAAGGTTAAATAATGATTTCTAAAATAACTTTATATTTTAATGACCAATTTCAAGACCAAATTGAAGAGTGAGAAAAAGGAATAGGTCTAAAGAAAGATCCAATAAAGATCAAATAAATTAAGCTCAAAATACAGAAAATTAATATAATTTTGACACATAGATAAGATTTTATATATTCCTTTTAACTGAGCAAATCAGAATGAAAGTCAGAGATTCCATAGTTTATAGGAAAGTAATATGCATTAGTAAGAATAAAAGAAATAGGAGTTGAGAGAAAATTTCAATTATAGAAATGAAAATTCAGAAATTAGAAAAAAATCAAATAAAATGAGAAATGATAATGAAAACATAATGATGTACCAAAAGATGCAGAACAACATAAGGAATATATTAACTTAAGTAGATTCAAGGGAAAAGATGAAATGAAGTAAGAATTGAGTTTGCATCATTATGAAGGAAATAGATGAGAAAAAAGTCCAAGAGGCGAAATGGAAAGTCAGGAGCTAACTCTTGACTTTTGATCAATATGAAATAAGAAATATCATTGTTGTAGGAAACAAAAAAATTATAGGGAATATAAAATGTAATAAATAGTAAACGTTCCTCGGGTTCAGTATAATTCAGTAGCTAACTATTTTATAGTGTTAATCTTAATGATCAATTTGACAAGAAAATGACATATCAAGTTTGGGGGTTATGAAAATGAGTTTCAAGTAATGACAAATTAACCTAGCAATCCAGGTAACAATGTTCAATGGAGTAATAAGAGTTAATAAGCAAATACTAATCTGAAAGAGAAGAATTCAATAATTAAGGGGAATATTATTATTTAACTTCACAACGAAGTAGACCAGAAGCATCAATACATCACAAGTGAATTTATGCCGAGCTTAATTTAGAGAATCAAGTTTCATCGACCCAGTAAACACTATTTAGCAGTTGTGCATAATAAATGTAACAATATTCTTCTCTTCAGTCAATTTTATAATTTCTAAATTGGAAATTTATTTTCAATATATTTTCACATTAATCATGGGTGATAATAGACAGTATCATTTTAAGTTTAGTGTCAAAGAACTAAAGAGTACATTGGATCGTGCTGATGTAATAGAGTATCTGCAGTCAACCATTGACAATTGAAATAGTTGAATTTTCAGTAAAGTACTATCAAAATATAACTAAATAATAAAATCCATTTGTTGTTTTGCAGTTAAGACAGATCTTTTATTAATTCATTCATTATAACACAATTTAATAAAAACATCAGTTGTAAATCCTTTTCAGATGGGTGGAACGAATCATAACGATAGATTTGGTGTGTAATTGAAATAGTATATCAAATTTCTTTGTGAATTTGGAAAAAAAATAATCGGATCCACAACGGCAGCAACAAAATTCAACACAAGCAAAACAAAATGATACGGTTCCAACAGAATATTCGCAGATATTCAAGATTTCAATGGAATCGAGATATGTAATCAATATAATTTTGATGCATTCAAATAATTGAAAGTTATATGTTCACTCCTCTAGAATGTCTTGTGATGTGACTGTTGTAATCAACAAAATAGCAATGGGTCTTCAATTTGACCGATTCTGTAGTCTCACAAAATTGAAGAATTGATTTGGCTCTAGTTATTGTGATTGTACTGCAAAAGCTCCCCTATAAAAGAGAGAAAAAGCTGCTGATGAGGATCGTTAATGGTTCTCACATTACCGGAGAATTGATTCCAATTTGAACGTTATCCTTGATTCAATCAGAATAGAATGTCCATACAAACTACTAAAGCATGTCACATTCACGAGCTGTGATAACCAATTTAGATGCATTTCGAGAACATCAAATTTTATATTCACCTGATAAAGCAACAATTACGCGAATCGGTAACAACATTCGTTCCGATTTCTATTTAAATAACGAATTTCAATCGAAATCTGTGCATCATCCTGATGAAAGTTCCCCCAAGCTCTGGAAAATTCAATCCAATTCATTCCTCCATCATACGGCTTAATTAATTGTGTTAAGTTAGAGGAGGAAAGATCATAATAAGGGAAAATTGATTAGTATGTCATTGAATGTCTCCCCCAATGTCATCGATCCATGAAACTTTGTCGACTTTGTTTTGTTCTGTTACCGGATGCTGAGATTTGGTTATACTATAACTAGGGCCTTATAGTATTAGAGCCAAACTATAACGGCACCGACTGCTCATAGAAATAGATCTACTTGCGAAATCTAATCATTGCACGCTCGATACTCATGATGATTTGAACATAATAAATGAAACTTCCCTTGAAAATACCAAAAAAGTTGATGCAAATGTGTTCCATTCACAATTCACCATTAAAGATGAAATATATATTATTTTTGATATATTTGGCTACTGTTCCTCAGAACCACAATACTGATAGAATTCTGGTGTAAATTACTCTTGAAAAGAATTAAGATTCGATGGATATCACGAATTCCTCTTATTGGAACTGAAGAATATAGTTACATAATCTTCGTGGCCATTATTTACATGTAGGGTATGTCCACAAGTAGAGGAATTGTATCGGACACTTTAACAAAAATATACATAACTCAAATAAAGTTATCCTTTATTTTGCTCAAACTTTTTCAAAAAAACCGAATACATAGTTGAAGTAAAGAAGTAACAAAAGTTGGAAAAAGCTAAAAATGAAAACTAAATTTCGAACATCAAAATAACTTGTATATCTACACAATTGAGAAATAAATGAATGCTCATTTTTGATCAACTATTGTCAGATAACAATGGTTTCTCTAGTCTATATCGATCAGTAACATTAGGTACAAACTAATGGTTCTAGATAGCTATTTCGAACTTACGGAGCTTGTTACTGAACGATTATTCTATCGGAGGTATAAATAAATGACTAACAGATTGTTATAGGGAACCAAAATATCTAACGCCATCTGTGACTAGAACCGAACAATGTACAACATTGACTGATAGATTTCTCGCACTTCACAAAAATTAAGACAAAAGTTGGCAAAAGCCGAAAAGAAATGAATTTTCATTTATTTCTCAATGGTTGAATCGGTTAGGTTCGGTGTTGCTTCACTAAAGCAGTCTTTGATAGAATGATCGTTCAGTAACATCGCAAACTTTCCCATTTTTGTGATGAGGTTCATGAGAGTGCTCAATAGCTGTTCAGAAGTATTGATTTGTAATCTCACTGATCGATCTAGATTAGAGAGACCTTATCACATAACATTTTTCAATAATGTCGTGTAATACCGGGCATGTATTAATTTTTCGTTTGCGATTGCTGCATTCGTCAAAACATCTTCAATAATATCATATATCATAATATCATATAAGTTGTTGAGATAAGAATTATCATTGAAAATAATCCGAAAAACGATTTTTCACCCAATAAATCCATGATATTGTTATTCAAATCGAAAGTACAGAGTATTCCGTTATTGATTTATTGTATTGTGTTGAGTATTTGCCCACTGCGACCTAACAGATCTATTGTGTCCCCTTCTACTGCTACGCCCTTCAGGATATCTCAGCAGCTATATGAGTTCCTCCCTGTGGCTTTAGAATGTTCAGTATGTCGAATAGTTTCTCTTCTATTTGATATGTTCCGAGGTATCGTGCCCTCGGGTTTTGCAAGGTAGTGCATTCTGCAAGGATATTTACTTAGATTGATGAATACTTTAGATCTTTTTTGGTTTAGTTTACCAGAAATATATTCACTTGCCCCAAACTTTGTAGACCTATCCAGTGATGGGATATTTTGCTGTCTACTTCTTTTTCAAGTTCTTCCAGAATCATGCTCGCACTTATCCCTCAGAATGGTTCAGGTGCCATAAATGGTGTTTCGGCCCCTTTTTTGCGAGATCGTCGGTTTTTTTCTTACCTTCCGCCCGGTGTAACGCAGAACCCATAGCAGAGTAACTGCGTTGTTGTTGCCTAGCTCATTCAGCTTTCTAAACCAGTTCTCTTTCTATATTGAACTTTTCTATAGATATATATAGATCTCCGCTTGTTAAATGATCGGGGATTTGTCTAAGCTTTCGGAGTATTTGACTCTAGGTTCATATACTCTTATTCCAGTTCCTTCTGTTGTTTTGGAGCCATCAGTGTACCATTTGATAGCCTTTCCACTGAGTCTAGGGATAGTGTTTTAGTTTCATTTCAGATTTTTTTTGCTGCGAAGCTATACCATCTTATATTGTGGCATATCCCAGGTTTGCTGATTCAGAGGAAGGAGTACATATTTACGCTTGGTGGTTCCCTCTCCAGTCATTCTATAGATTGTCCTTATTGTTATATTCTCCACTATCATATGGAGGGGTGTGAGGTTATCTCACTTGTTATGTATACACAGGCTAGTCTTCAAATTTTCGATAGCCCACTGAGGCTATTCTTGCAGATGGTCATCCTTCTCGTGGAATTCTCATCATATTTCCGTACAGTTTCGGCTCAATATCGCGAATGATAGGTGTAACATTGTCTTTGAGCATCCTCAATCGTTGCTGGAGCTTTAGCATAAACCTTATCTTCAAAGTAGCACTCGAGAAAAAAACTTCATCATGTTGAGTTTCTAAATCAGGGAATTACGCGGCTTGTATTCTCAACACCCAATAAACAAACGTACGATATTTTTTGTCTTCATTTCTTATGTTAACTGAACCTTGTAAGCCTTCAGCTGATCAAGGCAAGATACTAAACTTGCCGAAATTTATAGTAATTTACAACTATTTGTCCTGGTTAAATTCTATACTATGTTATTGAGACAGAGTGAGCATAGCCAAGGAAGTTTCTTTTGAATCGGGTTATGTAGCACAAGGCCAGAGATTTCTCATGAGGTATGTTCTCGTATAGCGGTCATATGGTGGATGCAAGCCACTTGAAATTTTGATACGAACTACATATAATGCTTAAGCGGTCTTCGAGTTATAGAGTAGAGCGGTTCATCGAAATACTCGGAGCTATACGCTCTGTTTCACGCATCTTTCTGTGCGTTAACTAACTGGCCGATTATAGAGAGAAATAGTCGTGATTTGTGAACGCACCAAAGCGCCCTCTACACAGTGGGTGGCCGTTCAGTGAACTAGGTTTGCCAGGTATCTGGTGTGTGCGAAGACCGCTTTTTTATGCCAACTGAATCATTTTCATGGATTTGTAACTCACTATAATTAATAGACTATCCATTTCCAAGATAGAGCTCAACTGGGCAAATTCTTGAAGCGTTCACGTGAATAGAATATTCACATCTAGATATGGCAATAAATATTGATTAATCGATTAGGCGATCATATGATTTAATGATCTATAGAAATCGATGACTGTTCAAATAATCAAAGAATAATCAATTAATCAATCATTCGATCAGTCTAATATTTCAGACAATAACTTCATTTCAATCCCTGTTCACGTAATAATAAAACAATGCTTCATACTACATACGAGCGTCGTTCATTACCTCTTTAGAAAAATGCAAGAGATGACGCGCGTGGCTAAAATCGTTTGTTTTTGGAAATTGTCATTACTCAGTAGACAGCTGCTAAAGTTTTTGATATAGCGCCCATGTGTTATTATTTTTATCGTCGAATGAATCATAGTACTTCTGTTTATTTGAAAAAATTGAAAAAAGTGAGTTTCGAGTGGTGTTAAAACATGTACATTTAAAAGATTTAAGACCATAAGATAATAGAGCCAAGTTGGTATGGCACAGCTGTACCAGCGTTTGCCACTGTTTACAATTGAGTAATTGAGTTTGAACAAGGCTGCACATCGACAAAAGATGAACATCGTTCGGGACGGCCACTAAAAGTGACTACCCCAGATATGATTGAAAAAATTCATGATATGGTGTTGGGTGATAGTTGAGGCCGCAGGCATTTCACAAGGTACAGTGTTCGCAATTTAACATGAAAAATTGGGTGTTAAAAAGATTTCTGCAAGATGGGTGCCGCGTTTGCTTACAGAGGAAAATGAACGCAATCGTGTGTTTGACTCTCAGGCTACGTTAGAGCCTTTTCGTCGCAATCCGGATGAGTTTCTGCGTCGATACATAACTGTCGATGAGACACGGATACATTACTACACTCCTGGGACCAAGGGACGAATGGCCTCATTTGAAGAAGAAGACATTGCACGAGTTCACACATGTGCAGTTGCAATGTCCAAATTTGTTGAATTGAAGTTCGAATTATTAGAACATCCAGATTTGGCCCCCAGTGACTTCTTCCCATTCCCAGATTTTAAAAATAACTCGGCGGGCGACGGTTTGAGACGAACGAGGGTATCATCGCCGAAACAAATGGCTATTTTGAGGACATTCCAAAATCCTACTTTTTGGATGGGCTATAAAGGTTGGAACACCATTTAGAAAAATGTATAGAGCAGAAAGGAGATTTTGTAGGAAAATAAAAGAAACGGGCAGTCACCGAGCACTGCTGAGAGAAGTGAAATCTGACATTAAGAAGTAACCAATTTATTTTATGTTGTCTTAGAATTATTGTAGCATCCGAGATTACAATTTTATTATTTTTAAATGAAAATTAATATAATTAGTTATTTTTTTAGTTTTCACAACTGTCATAATCTCAATCAACAATTATAGTTATTTCTATATTTAATAATAAAAAACGTATAATGGGCGGTAAAATCCCTGTAGAGAGTATGAATGTAACCGGATAGCCATTATAATGAATACACTTTATTTTATTTACAAAACATATTATTTATTGATATTTACATCGATGTGAATGAAAGTAATGTTAAACAGCATTTTCTTCATTTGCATCGTCATTATCGGTAACTTCGACGATACTTAAACTATTAGATTAGATCCAAGCATGAAACGTACTATGGAATCAGGTGTGCTCATATATAAAAACAGGCTACTATTACCGATCACACATAATTTAATTATTAATTTCTACTCTGTAATAACTAAAGTATGAGTTGTATTGCGAAAAAAGGTACATTTTTTCAGTTAACATAAAAATTTCGTATGCATGAGTACGGAGGATGAAGCAAATGAATAACGTCGAGTATATGCGTTCTGTTGTAGCTGTATACAGTGTATAGTGTGTATACGCAGTGTACACGTATACCTGTTCTGTATACCGTACTCGAGAGCAGTGGCTCACACAGGCAAGCTCACCAACACCGACTCAGATATGCACACGTGTGTAAGCGTATAGAGAGACTGCCTGACGCCTGACCCGATTCCCGCACTTCAACAGTTGCGCACGCAGCAGTATACATAATATTTAATATATATAGCTACAGCGTGACGGGACGTGACGGATTCATGGTTTTATCCCTCATCTGAAATATCTCAACGCGCATAAAGAAGTTTTCACTTCGAAAAATTTGCCAAAATACTTTGTTTTGTATCCGTAATCCTAATCCTGACGATTCATTCAAACAAGATTTGTAGATTTGTAGAAGATTTTAAAGTTATTAAGCACAATTTACATCTCACTGAAATTTTATTGTCTTTTTCCTCCAAAATATCCACACTTCATGTTTACATTCTGATGAGAATGTAGTTTGATCAATTCCAAATGACTAAGACGAAATCCATATTAATGAACTAATTAGTTTACGGTTGGGGTGAGTCTAGGTGAGTAGCGACCGACAGGTTGTTATAATAATTTAGCGAAGATATCAAAGTATGTGAAATACATAATACCGTAACTTGGATATATAATATGGTATATATTACTGTGGAAGTTTGAAATGTAATAGGCTTCGTAAAACTAATCCGCGAAAAATTCATTGAATCAAACTGCGATAACATTACTGTTGGTGTTTCGGAACTACGCTGAAGATTCAAGCGGTAGTGTTATCGCAGGTTAGTTTGTCAAACTTTTCGCAACAGGTCGCTACAATAATTAAGCGAAGATATCAAAGAATGTGAAATAGAGAATAACGTAACTTGGATGAATATTATGATATATATTACAGTGAAAGTTCGAAATCTGATGGATTTTGGAAAACTAACCCGTGGAAAATAAAAAAACACGAAAGTGCGATAAAATTGCTGCTTGGTGGTTCGAACCTACACTATAGATTCAATCGGCAGTGTTATCGCAGGTTGGTTTGTCACTTTTCGCGGTTCAGTTTTCCGAATTTCACAAGGGATATTCTCCAGTTTCGGTCTTTCACAGTACCATATACAACGTGACCAGTTAAGGACGGCCCTCGGCCATATCTCAGAAGCTACTGGAAATAAAAATGTGGGAAAACAAATTTGTTGTAAAAGTGACCATGAAAAAATCCTGGAAATTATTTTCACGTTCCGCATTTTGCAGGAAGGGGGCGCAATTGAAAATTATATATTAAAATTTCAAATTTCCCCGGAAAATCTCACATTAAGGTATATCTTCATTAACATCATTAGAAAGGATAGGCCATTTTACATCATTTACATCATTTAGATTCAATGTTCATTGACGTACCGACGTCGATAAGAGTGGGGGAAGCTATGGAAAGTATAATCAATTAAATCGATGTAGTTTCTGAACAACTCATTCGATTTAAGTAAACTTGAATTCGTATGGAAGAGGTACGTACTTTCAATTGACGTATCTATTAATACACGATAGTTCCTGATAAAATTGATAGAGGGCGTAATTTGTAATGATAACAGTTTTTTTTGATTTTATCCAGAAAACTCGAATTATACAGTATAACTATGACACGATAATCAAGAAAAAAATTAAATTTGCAATAAAAACCTGAAAACCGCACATCAATATCTTTTTCCGTTTTAAAGTTATGGTAAAAAATTTACGTTCGTGACACAGGAACCTATAACCTTCAACTTATTTATATCAGAAGAATTATGGGGAAATTGTTTTCGCTATTGCATTTTTCACATGATATAGGCAAATATCCACAATAAGGTATCTCAATAGGAAGCATTATTCCAGAAGAGTTTTCCTGCGTCTATCTCGACGTCTGCAGCAGCATAGTTGGGTTCAACCACTTCCAACATTGCAAAGAAATCGAAGGGTGAAAGTTGGGGAAAATATTGTAATTGTTCAGGTTTATTTACATAATGACCTTCCTATCTGAGTATTAGACCAATTTCGAGTGCATCCCTACCGTATTGAACTTCATCAAGCCCTAAATGCTTAAGACTTCCACAACCGATTAAACTTTTGTAAAAATGTGGAAATATGGCTGCCCGAAATGAACAAATTTTATCACAAATTCTATGGACCGATGTGGCACCTTCTGTGACTTATCTGTCAACAGAACAAACACAAGAACTTACTTGACAAGTTCTTCTGATTTATTTCATGGCTTCCTGTCAAATAATGGAATATGGCTAAAATCACTCAATGAGCTCCGAACCAAAATTATGCAAATTTGTCTAACCTTTCTAAAGATGTTAACAAAGATATATCTTGATGTGAAAATTTCCGGAGAAATTTAGCATTTTAATATTAAATTGTCAATTGCGCCCCTTAGCGGCAAAATTCAGAACTTACAAATTATTTCCAGGATTTTCTCATGGTCACTTTAATCATGAATTTTTTTTCCCACATTTGTATTCTCAGTAGCTTCTGAGATATGGCCGAGAGCCGCCCTTAACTGATCATGCTGTATATCGAACAGGGAATTACAGTTCAGAGAGAACACTGAAAAATCTTTTTCATTCAATCTGTCATGCTGCTCTCGATTAATGATTGAGTAATCATTTAATTATTGATCAGAGCGAAGCATATCATATGATTAATTATGTAATCTGAGTAAAATAATCCATTGTTCCAGCGGTTCGATTGATCATTGCCATCAGCTTAGAACGAATATGCAATTTTGTTTGAAACATTACCAAATTTTTTAATGAGAAGAAAATATCCTCAAATATGTTCATTCGATACATTGTTGGTTTCTATCTAGCGAAATAGAGCTGAAGCATCTAGACAAACTGAGGCGCGTGCTTTTTGGTTGGTCAGGAATATGCCTAGACTACGGCCCACGCCTTTATCGGCTTAGGCAAAATATGGCGTGAGCGTAGCGACAGCATAAGCCGATTCATTCGGCACACTGACTCACTCCGTTCTAACTCATAGGGTATGCAAAGCTGCTGTGTTACAGGGTACTGATCATTTTCCTAATGACCTAGAAAATATTCATCATCCTGTAATTTATGAATCATCACCATATTCCTTTATCTACCGATAAATATTCATAGCAGTAGTTATATATTTTGTTCAATACCGTCTGTATTCAAATATATAAGAGAGTCTTGTGAGTTAGAGCGACCTAACTCCGTTGTGTTGTTTTGCAAGAGAAACTAGTTTAGCTCTATATATTTAACGATATGCGATGAGCGCAAGCCGACTGACACTCACTCCAATGTTCACAGTGACGCAGTGATTCGCGATAGAAGCACGGTTAGGCATCGATTTGAGAATTTTCAATATCTCGTAAATCTGTTCTATGAACAATAATAATAATTTTTGGTACAAGTACTTGAACTTCAGTTTTTGCGCATGAATCGTTACTGTTTCCCAACTAAACGATAGCCGAGTCGGAATAGAAAGAACCTCTTATGTGCATGTGCAAACAAAATTGATTGGTAATAGCTCTCCAAACTTTTCACATAACTTCATTTCTATTTTGGGATCAAAGAAACTACCAAGCCTAGAGAGAAACTTGTAGCATAGCAACAAGTTTAATAGTATTTTACGAACTCAACTGAAACCGTAAATTGATAATTTTGCACAGCGTGCTCGAAAAAATTAATGCACAGTACTCCAATCTAATTTTAGTTCTAACACCATCTTTAAGCGTAATTTTCTTGGTCAGAACTCTGAATTCAGAATTTATGTAATTTTCAACACTATCAATAGTAATTTAGAGAATGTTTTCATCACCCGCGACTTATTCGTTGAAATATGTAGCTTTGATGGATGAAATGTGGTCATCTCTATGAAGGGAACTGTTGTGTTGCAAAGTTCAAATTTTCTAAATAAAAATTTGCTGGAATAATGTAGGTACATCTAAAAATATGGAAGATATATAACATTGTTTAATTCATCAAGCAGATGACAAGCAATATTCGAAACCGAATTTCATTTAACCAAACCTATCGTATTGTGTCACAGCTCAACTTTTTCATGTTTCATGTTGTTGGATGATATAATTCACATACAGACTGTCGCATTTCCAATTCAACTGATTAAGCGTTAGATATTCCAACAAAAACATACGTCCCGTAAATTTTATTCATTCATTAATCCGATGTCCGATTTGAAGATAACAATTCTCTTTTTAGTACGCCTCAGTAAACTTTCCAGAATCTTCCGTCTGACTCCAACATATACTAAATATTTATCAATCATTACTCTACCATTACTGTGCGATATTAGCATACATTTCGAAATATCAATACAATAACATCCACAGGTATACTCTTCACTCCCCAATCCATTTCTTGATCTTGATACATCGATGATGATAGACGACCACCCAGCGTCATTCCTAGATTGGGCTTGACAAGATCGTATGTCAGAAGAAAATATAAGTCGTTGAGTTTCTGCATAGTTCATTTTAAGTTTATTACAACAGAGCCGGGTGGCTATGTTGCATTCAAAGATATTCATTAATTCAGTGAGCTCATTACTGGTTGATGCTGAGTTCTTCAAGAATGTATAATCTTTAAAGCAGATACATTTATCCGGTTTAAATTAGGAAAGAAGATCATTAATATACATCAGAAACAAGACAGGACTAGAAACAGAACCTATAGGAACGCCGTAGGATATTAGAGAAGGAGAAGAGAAACTATTGTGAATATTCACACGTTGCTGTCGATTTGAAAAGTAAGAATCAAGTAGAGCTAGAGGTAAACCTCGAACTCCATAATTTTCTAATTTACGTTATATACTGCATCAACTGTGGAATAGCCGGCTCGCAAACCAAATTGATTTGAGAGCAGTATCGAAATCCGTGTGAAGAAGTGAACGACGGTTTTTATAATAATTTCGACGACTTGATCAAAGGTTTGAAATTATAGATTATAGAGATGGGTCGATAATCATCAATAATGGATGGATCTCCTTTTTTGAATACAGGTATCACTTTATCATTTTAAATGATTATAAAAGATATTATTCAATATATTTTTGAAGCAAAGGTTGGAGAGTGCCGTCAGAGGTGAAATAATATAGTTCGAAGTTTCCTTGATTATTATGGCATTTAAGCCACCAACATCCATGCTTTTGAGTTTTTCAGCTTATTTATACCTTCAACAACTTCATCAGATGTGATGGGCTGGCGATAGAGGGGAGATGATATGAGAAGGACATTCGCCATACTTGTTAGTATCAAATTACGTTGTGGTAGTGAATTTACTATATAAGGAGCAATTAAAGTAAAATAAACATTGAATTCTTCAGGAGATATATAAGTTTTTGTAGATTTGAAACACTTATTGCGTGAAGATTTAATTAGGGTCCAGCAAGTTTTAGGTTTCTTTGAGGAGTTAGTAATGACAAGAGAAAATTCACTCTTTTTTTCTTGTTAAAGGCTAGTCCGTAACGTTTCCTGAGAGCTCAGTAAAATATTTTTTCAGCAGGATCCTTAGTTGAATCAAACATTAGTTTGGCTGCGCTCAATTTGGATATTGTCAAACCAAGAGATATGTAAGGAATTATACTTTCAGTTAGTAAATGTTTTTGAAAAATGTTGACTTATGAAGGTGCTGAATATGTCTATTAGATAAGTTGATAGAGTTTCTGAAATGCAGTCAGGATAATCATCAAAGAAGCACTTCCAATACACCATAGATAATGAAGATTTTAAAGATATCCATCCATTGGAATCAGAAGCTCATCGGAATATAGGAGCGAGTTTAACATTACCGGAATTTAAATCTTGCGCAATAATATATTGCCCTCGGTGATGATAAAGACATCGCTCAATGATACCGGTTCTTATTGTAGGGTAAATTGGTCAGGATGTCGTCAATACAAGATGAGGTTGATCTACCTATTCTTGCAAAATAAGATATATTAATTTTCAAACCAAATGAGGTAATAACCTCCACAAAATCTGTCTCAAGTTAGCTGTGGTTATACGAATTTAGATAATAAAACCACCTGCTAGTATAATGCAGTTGTTATTATGCTCTTGCATGTTCAATAATGTATCAAATAATGATACGTGAGCAACTGTCACAGATGCTCAAAAAACATTTGTGCTACAATTGATGCTGTTCAATTTGCAATACGGAGAAAAGTAAGAAAAAAAACTGTAATCTATTTGAAAATGGTAATATGTCATGTTGTATATTTTGTCTATAATATTTACAATTAAGTTGATTCTTTTTCATATTTACAGGTATGTAGCTTCTGAAAAAAAAACTCTATCTATTCATCTGTACCAAATTACTTTTCAAATGAAACTCTTTAAGAGTGAACGAAGCATACATTCATTAATGTAACAGTATTGTTGATACCATTGTAAAATTTTGATCAGATACTGAACTTCTGATATGAATAATAACATCTACCAGTCACCTCGAAAACCCCCGAGTACAGTTTTCTAGCCATTTTCGTTGAAAATTGCAAAATTTCCGCGTTTTGTTCACCAACATTGGCCAATAACTGAGCAATAAATCGAAAAATGGGAAATCCTACTTCTGAATCGTGATCAGTCACCTCGAAAACCCCAGGGTACAGTTTTCTAGTCATTTTCGTTGAAAATTGCAAAATTTCCGCGTTTTGTCCACCAACATTGGCCAATAACTGAGCAATAAATCGAAAAATGGGAAATCCTACCGCTGAATCGTGATCAGCGACCTCGAAAACCCCCCGAGTGAAGTTTTCTAGTCATTTTCGTTGAAAATTGCAAAATTTCCGCGTTTTGTCCATTAACAGTGGCCAATAACTGGCCATTAAATTGAAAAATGGAAAAGCACATATTAGTTTTTCTTCGGGGATGTTTTAAATCCGTTCAGGAACATTTTTCAAAAAACCCGGAGTCGATCGGAGTTGCCCGCAAATTTTCCCAGCCTTTTTGCTAATATGACTCGACTAAACATTGTATTGGATATTCATGAACTTGTCAATGAATATCGTGTTCACAAATGTGATGCGAGCTAGATTCCAGTTGCATTGTTCGTACTATTGAAAACAACAATGCTTTAAACTAATTTCTGAATAGGTTAGAATGATCAGTATTTCAATTTTGATATTCATATTCACTCAATAGTTCGATTCACAGAAATCTATATAATTGATTATAAAACATTGTTAATAGATGAATTGAAATATGAAAAAAATCAGAGAAATAATTATGGGAAATTAACTACAGCACCATGGACCGTTAAGAAATCTGGAAAATATAGATTGAATTGATAACAGATTATTAAAACCTTACTAGATTGTGGACAATGAAAGTTGACTCTTGAGACCACCGGTGTTTTGGTAATACTATAATAATATGTTGGTGCACATTTGTTCAGAATTCAATTTTCTTCCAAAATATCCGTGAAGAAAAAGTTTTCATCCGATTTCCCTGGAAAGTAAGGGGTTTTCAATTCCAGTTATATACCTTCAGATTCCAGGAACTTGGATACATTTGAATTAATATATTCTTCACTTCGATCTGAAAATTTTGGTTTTACCTTGAATTCATTTTCCTCCAAACCAACATGTTCTCGAAGTTTATGGTAGGATTATCTATGGATGTGAGTATACATTTCTTTCCCCCAAGGGTGACAGGCATAGGTTTGTTTGTATTATTTAGGCGCGATCTCATGACAAACCTATGTACTATCACATTTTCGCGCAGTGCGCACGATTAGCCGAAATGTATTTAGTATTGTTAACAATGCATCTAAATAATCAATCATGATATTTTGCTCTTCGCAGATGCCGAAATACCAACGTGAAACAACGAAGGCGCAATGGGATCCATAAACCATGATTCAGGTTATAAAATTGTTGCAAATGAAGGATCAGTACGGCAGGCTGGTAAAAGGTTCAATATCCTACAGAATCTCTTGTACGAACAAGAAAAAAGCATATGACGATGGACTTGATGTTGTAGGATCACATATCGGCAAAAAGTGTGTCTTATCACCCGTTCAAGAGAAGGCGCTAAAAGACCTCGTTCTTATGTTCGCAAAAACTCATCATGGAATGACGAAAGTTCAACTCAGAAAATTAGCCTTTGCTGAAGGCAAGCAGATAAAACACAACTTTGTGGTTATTGAATTAAAAATAGCCAGAATGGACAGAGATAACGCTAAGAAAACCGTGACCCACTAGCATCATTCGAATCTCAGCTTTTAACAAAGATCGGGTCTCCACATTCTTAGAGAACCTTAAGAAATTATACGACAAATTCAAGTGTAAGGAGTATGCAATATTCAACGTAGGCGAAACTGGAGTTACTACGGGGCAAAGGCCATGCAAGAGACTTGGGCCCAAGAGGGTTAAACAATTTGTCGCTAAGACATATGGTGAATGAGGGAAAACAGTAACTGTTATTTGCTGTTTCAATGCTTCTGGAAATCTCTGCGGGCCACCAATGCTCTCATGTTTCCCCGCATTAGAATGACAAATACCTTAACCAACAATGGACCTCCTACTGCAATTTATCCCTGTTCAAAAAGTAGCTAGAGCAATGAAGATTTTCACAAGTGGCTAGAACCCTTAAAAAAAACATAAAATCATCAAAAGATGAAACTGTATTATTGCTCCTTGACAATCATATTGTGAAAAATACGGCATCATTCTTCTCACGATACCTTCCCATACGTCCCATAGGCATCAGCCATTGGACGTAAGTTTTTATGGTTCATTAAAATCAGCAACAGGCAATGTGACTAGCACCTAATATCTATCGAAAGAATCACACCATACAATTTATCTGCAATATTCAACAAAGCACACATTGAAGAATGCCCAATCAAGATTCAGGGCATGTGAGATATGGCCTTATCAACCAGATAAATTCACCGATAAATATTTTCTACCAGGCACTCACCACCTGCCAATTGTGAATGATGACGAATTACATTCTACTTACTCTTCATGCTGTATGCCAGGTTCTATTCACTAGGCAATCCAAATCTAATTTAAACGGCCTGCCCAGTACCGAAAATAGTTATGGTCCTATCCTCAGTTCATCTGCTATTTTAGAACAGTCGAGTCCTCTTCCAAAATCAAGTACAACTCAACGACAAAATCGCAATGAACACAAGTCTGGAATATTAACAGATATACCAAACAGAGACAAATTTAAAACCGCACATGTGAAAAGGGCGAAGGAAAACAAGAAGAAATTTAAAAATGCAAAAATATTATGAAAGGCATCGAAGGCAGTCAGATTAAAAAGAGTAGTAGGGCAAAAAGAGAAGTCTTCGAAGAGAGTAGTGAATCTGAAGATATTTCAGAGTTCAGAGAATACGATGACGAGTTGGACGATCTTGAATTGAATGGAAATGAGAGATGCGTTATTTGCGGGGAAGGCAATATAAAAAACGAGATTTGGCTTGAATGTTCGGTCTGTAAAAATGGGCACATTCCCAATGCACGGGAGAAGACACCCCTAAGGAACATATTTGCAATTTTTGTGAGATCTATTGAACTTTTTTATTATTTTCATTTTATCATAAATTTATATTTTGTTTTGGTTTAGTTTTCAATCACAGGTTAATGTGTTTCCTACCTTATTAAGCTAATGAGTATATTCTTACTTTCAATAAATTGTTTTTCGTTTCCCTTTTCAATGCACATTATTCTTTACCCATGCGCACCATTAGCACCATATGTCGGGTAATTGTGTCATTTATTAATATTTTGTAGTCATAATATGCAGTTTTACTTAAAATGTACAACAGAATATCATAGCCTAGCCCTTCAACTATATTGATGACAAACAAAAATTGGTCGTTTCAGGAATATTACAATTTTGGCTTAAGTACGCCCAATACCTGACTCTCCCCTAATGAACAATTCGTTACACTTCGATGTGAATTCAGGCACTTACAACCAATAAATGTTTGAAATATTTACTTATAAGCAGGAAAACACTGTTTCCATTATGGTTAAACGAAATAGTATAATTCCATGTGAAAAACTGAAGACGGATATCAAAGATAAACAGATAATCTCAAGAATAATCTAGACCAATTCAGAAAGCCTCAAAATGGAAATTCTGCGAAGGTCCGGAAAAAAATTTCTTACCCGAATACAATAACTACTTATCCCTTATACCACGTATATTGAGAAGTAAAAAGTGAAGAAAACGGTATTCGGTTTTGAACAGTATCAACATTCACTACTCTTACATCAAATTATTGCGGTATATCCTATGTCCAGAACTACTACCATTCCTTCTCAGAATGACAGATTTTTTAATACATAATGACTACAAATTGAAGTATTAGTAAACTATGTTATATGGTACTCGGGGATTTTCTTGTAAAGACAATTCGTTACACGAAATGAAACTGTAAATATTGATTGTGGGTATTTGTAATACCCAAGACGATGGAGTAATATATTTGTTCGGTAAGCTATAGGTGAGATGCAGCTTCAATGCGTCAAATGAATCAATCTTTATCAGTGTAACGCCAATAACTGACCAACACAACAGATCCATAGTTGATTTATTGTGTACCCGACAGTGAGAGATAGATATTATATTATAGAATCAGTAATACTGGGCTATAATCTCTTATGTTGAATCAACAAACTGGAACGATTATTTGCTGCTCATTGAATTTTGCAACAATTGTACCAGAACATTTCAGATAAACTCAGTTCTGTAAGATACAGGAAATGGCATTAAATAAAATCTAATAGTTGAATCTAGTTATGGAAAAGTTATCATGTAACAGGTATTTAATATCCCACAAACAGTTCAACGGAGACATATTGTGTCGATTTTGTTCAAAATATTTAAATACTGTTTAGGAATGAACATAAAGTTTTCTCATTATTCATGAACTTGACGCAAGCTTTTTGGAAATGCTTTATCCAGGGCTGAGGGTTGAAGAATCGGATTGGTTTGAAAGATAGAAAAATGTATGTTAAATTAAATAGCGATGAATCGAATATACAGGAAATCAATAATAGGTCCTCTCTTGTTGATCGTTTTCATAAATGAGCTCTATGCAAACATCTAAAAAGGGACAATATCCGTGTACGCAAACGATATTGCAATCATAATTCAGGCATCAAATTGGAAACAAGTACAAACAGAAGCCGAACGGATACTATTGCACTCTTATTCAGACCTTCGTGGATGTATAATCCAAGTTTTGAAGTGCATAAAGTGGGAAGTGTACGAGTGACCGCCACGGTAACCGGATATCGATCCACTCAATCTGCTCTGGTGACTATAGAATGTATAAGCCAGGGGTTCTGGTCTACACTTGTACCAGGACAATGAAAAGGAACTTGAATTTCAGAATATTTTCAAAAAGCAATATGTTGATATATTACGGTCCTATCTAATGCCTTGAAAAATTGATCATTGTGTATTTTGCAAATACAGTATATGCGCTATTTCAGTTTCTATTTCATACAGAAGTGAAAGGCACAATGAAAATTTGTATGAATTTGAATGCTGAAGGAAAACACTGTTTAAGTGTTGAATCGTATGACAATTGCACACATGCTCATTATGATCGCAGCTTGATCATTTTGCTACTTTTTCAGTAAGACACGATGCTAGATCTAAATATATTGGAACAGAAACAACATTCACAATATGTTCATGAATACAGAATAGTTAAAATATCAAGTTCTTTATTTTGTTATTTGAGGGTATAGTTTGATTTGTGAGTTTCCAGGTACCTGCAACGACTAGCAACAGTTACATAATAATCAGTACTGATGATGAAGTGTCCTAGAGTGAAATACTCTGGAAAAAAATAACTATATATCCACATTTCCGGTCGAGGGGTGCTCAAGTGGATTTAATATCAGAAAATATAAACTTGAAGGTATACCTCTGTAACATCTGTAACCAAAAAGGGTATGGGCCGAACGAACTCTCAATGAACGTGCCCCAGAATCAATACCAGTTTCTTACAGGTTCTTTACCCAACCATTCAAATTTGGTGGGTTCCCTTCCAGCAGGAAGACACCTAAAGTTCAACCAATTCCAAAAAAAAGAAGAAGACTCTCCGATAATTATGGACCAATTGCACTATCGTGTGTGATCTATGGAGTGATGAAGAAATCAATCAACATCGAGCTCCAAAATCTTAAATGACCGGCAATATCAACAGCAGATCTACCTATGTATGACAAAAATCTATTGAGAAATATAAAGAATCTCTAGCTGTAGCATTGGATATCTTCAAAGCATTTGACCGGGCTTGGCGTCAATGCCTTCTTGGAAAAATTCAGTCATATGGTTTGCGGCCTCAACTTTGTCGCTCAACCAAAACTCCAGCTTGTGTTTCCTCCACAATCTCCTATATGATGGGGTACAAGTATTCCTACTAAATCTTCCACATTCATGCTCGGTGTCGCCACCAACATAACCCTTTCATAGGATGATCATATGAAGTCCATTGCGAAAACCGCCTCACTGAAACTTATCTATTCCATGCCAAGAGACACTTCACATCCCAGCAGCTGTTCATAATCTACAAAGCACAGATCCGACCTGTCCTGGAGTTGAAACAAAAAGCATTAGAATAAAGCGTCAGATTCGAGTGAACAAATTCTTCTAAATAACAATGAGGAAATCACAGTGTCTACAATACAAAATCATAACAAATTAAATGTTTCGTAGGTGCGGATTGAATCAGCAGGTCCTTCGAAACTCACAAAACACCTCAAATATAGATTAGCCACCATTCTTGTCTTGGACTGAGGATGAGGATATGAAACTCGGAGTACAAGTTAAAATTACCAAAATTAGCTTCAGTAGCGGTTACAACAAATCAATCTCCAGCACCAAAACCACAAAATGGACAAACCTCCGAAATCTCATTGGTCTACTGGTAGTACCTGTTTTAGATATACACTCGGCCAGAAAACTGATATTTTCAAATCATTGCGTTATTGAAAAGATATTGAAAGAGTAAAATAAACGACAATATCAAGGTAAAGAGTCTGTAAATAATTGTAAACCTAACCTGGTAATTTGAAATTGCTTCCAAATCATTCTTGTAAACCGGTGATAATTCTGTTTCAATTTATTCTACATCTTAATCAACAAACATTAATAAAGCTTCCAAACTTTAGCATTCCCCTCCACCAAGAGAGAACAAACCATCCTTAACAAAGCTCCAGCTAATATGTGATACAAATCCATCAGGAAATAATTAAAAATTGAGATTTTGCCTTATATTCGCAGCTCTTCATAATTATGAGATCAATCAAGTGAACAACATTTCCCGGAACGATTATAGCCACATGATTGATAATGTTACGCGTTAGTTGTCTTGAAATTTGGTTATGTGCGAATATTCTATGGAAACGTTGAAGCAATAATGAATTCTATCGATCTAACTTGAATAGTGTACGAAAAATATGATAATGACCTTGGAAGTTTTGCCACATTATTTCACTCTCATAAATTTGAAAGACACGACAGGTGCTATAACTGAATAAAATGTCTATAGGGACTCAAACAAAAATGGATCTACATATCAATGGGTATCAAGAAGTAATAAGACGTGAAAAAATTCAAAATAATGTTAATTTTCTTTCCGAAAATGTCGTAGTACAAAGCTTGGAGAACCGGGGATGAAGATAGAATACTTGGAAAAGTTAGAACTGTTTGCATGAAATATAAATCTTAACGATGCGTAACAGTGATATATGATAAATATGTACAATGCATTATTTTCTAAAATTAACTATTTACTAGCATGGTCATTACAATAATGATGATAATAATAAACTTACAATAATCCAACCTATACCGTAAGCTAAATAAAGAAATAATTAATCAAATAGATGGTCAGGAATTCCCAGAACACTGATTGATACTGTAACAACGTATAAGCTGTTTCAATATTTCAATCTTAAATTCATCCATAAATCATAATAATTATTTCAGCATTGTAAATCTTTGATCAAAGACGACGAATTGCACCGTGCTATTGTGATATTCGAGGTATTTCGGGTATTTACCCAGCGGAAAGTATAATAATAATAATAATAATAATAATAATAATAATAATAACTTTATTGATAAAATATACAATTAGTTGATATAAATTATAACACAACAACAATAAAGTTGATTCAACACATAAGTTCTTTAATTTGAACTTGCATGTGCGAAAATAATATAAATCAATTAAATTGACTTTTCGCGATTTCATTAAAATAGTATATATGATATATCACGACAATTTATTATAATTTTAAAGAGTATTATAAACATTTCAACTTAAAATGATATGCCAAGTACAGTAAAATAAATGAGTATTCAGCAAACATTGTATTAACTTTAGATGAATAATAATTATTATTCATCTAAGGTATTAATAGCACAAGATAAAATATGTTGAAATATATAGCATATTGCCAGCGTATGGTTAATGTGACTAAACATTTACTTCAACCAAACACTTAATAATATAAGTATAGCCACTATTTATTACAATACAATTTAAAATTTAAACAGAGAGGTAAATTAAAAGCGGTTTGAAAAGGAGTGGTTAATAAGTGAATAAACACTTGTTTTAACCAAACACTTAATAAGATAAATACAGCCACTATTTATTAAAATACAATTTGAAATGTAGATATAAAAGTAAAAAAAATTAAAATAAAATAATATAAAATAGAATAAAATCAGTTTGAGTAATATGAAAATGTCAGTTTAATGTGATATGCGAATTACAGTAAAGCATCTAAAATTACACATTAAAAACATTATAGTGACATCACGTTACAATGTGACCAAGTATTACCACATTATCCACATACAGTACGATGACAGGATTTATATAAATATTTATAGTACTTGTTGATTCATTGTTTTAGCCACACACTACAAAATTAAAAGATTTATATAGATATGTAAAATACATATTGATAATTCTGAGAATGTTTTGAGGTGTTATTGTGGAACCATACTAGATGGTAGTATATAAATATAAAACAGGATAAATATTCACATAAGTTTATGTCAATCTAAAATTAATTTATATTTATTTCTGGGGATTTGTAATAAACGCAATTTGAATTTGCTTTTGAATGATTTCAAACCTACAATTTGTTTAAATTCCTCTGGAATTGAAATTTTTATTAATTTATCTTCAATTATAAATTTTAGGTTCTAAGTAGGACAAAGATTTCTGCCCCAATGTTTTATTCATATGTGGAATAACAAAGTGATGTTTAATTCTAGTATTGTAGTTATGTGTAGGTAGGTTTGAGTTATTTTTTAACCCATGATATTTCACGCAAATAGACAAATGAAACAATTGCCTAATATCTAAGACATTTGCTCCCTTGAAAACTTTGTCACTTGAATAGGTTTGAACTTTTGAGAATATAATTTTTAAGAATTTTTTTTTAATCACTTCCAGTTGTTGTATATATGTTTTCAAGGCTGCTCCTTACACGGATATACCATATCTAAGGTGGCTTTGGACCAGAGCATGATACAAGTTAATAATTGCTTAATGGGTAACATCGTTTTAAGGAACTTGAACTTGTACAATATACATTGCAGTTTACGTACTACATATTGTATATGAGTGTCCAACTTCAGGGAAGAATCAATATGAATTCCCAAATATTTAATACTATTTTTCGAAGGAATGGTATGTTCTTGCTTAGAATCTACTAATTTTAAATCGTGAAATTCAGGACCAGACAATTTACTACTCATGAATGGAACAGTTTTATCAAAATTGATTATGAGAGGCATACCGCTACCCGAGCCGGGTAGTCATTGAATTGTCGGACATTACACCAGTAGATCAACGCGTAAACATTCTCCAACAGCATCATACCAAACGCACATTGCACGAACACAACAAGCAGGCCAGAGCTGAGCTACCCTCATTACCGCTAGGCACCTACGGAATCCTCTTCCAACGCCCTAAACGCAAGCTCGAATTTTTCACATCTAGAATCCTGCAACAAGGAGCCAACCTTTCTCAACACTACCAAGACCTCCTGGATTAACCCCCAAGCCCGGCGATGGACTGGAGTGCCGCAAGTGTAAGTTGAAAAACCGGAAAGCGCACTTACAAATCAAAGTGACCGCGAAAAACATCGCAAATAAATCATTTAATCAAGGTTATCAACTGAATAAAAACTCTAACTCTACTCATCATTGTATCTTTATCTTCATCTGATCTTAAAAATAGCATACACACCGCATAATTTATATTATATCATTATTAGAATAGTACCCTTAGTTTCGAAATCCGAGTTTACTAAAGTTTATTCGGATTCACATATGGAATATGAAGTCGGTCTCAGACCCTTTCTATCCAAAAAGTTAGGATTAGAAACACCCATATTATTATTTTTTTTATTTTCGTCATATACTACTTTTTTTCAATTAGTTGCTGAAGTAGATTTCAGGATCTGATAGCTGCCCCCTTTAATGTATCTCATCCTATAAAATGGAAAGAAACGTTTTCGGATTTAGAATTTGAATCGAAGTCTTCTTGTGCTGTGCAAATACACGAACAAGTAGGTGCTTTTTCACATTTAGCATTATTAATATGGTTATCTGAGAGAGTTATGTTTGAATCTTAAAAACTCTTCCTCAAGTCAATACAGATTGAAGAAACTTCTGATTATCGTTCAATAGCTTAATTTGGCTTCCCTATTCGTGAATTTAACAATTTTTGACCATTTACCCGTTTTAAATTCGTTAGCGCCATTTTTAATGCGTGATTGTGATACATTTGATAGCCGCTGAATATTCACTGATAGTGCAGTCAAATGGGTATAAAAATAGACCAAATCTGTAAGTCCTTGGAAAATGGATCGATTTCGATGGAACTCTTCAGAATATTATCAGAAAAAAAGTTGACCACAAATAAAGTTGCGCAAATTGTTTATATTGTTTGTAAACAATAAATGACCAATTCAATTAGCTCATTTTTGAGATTGCATAAAAAATTCAAAAAAATGCAGAATTTTACCGTTTTTGATCGGATAAATACGATGTTTGGTCAGTGAACGTGTGAAACTAGTTTAACAAATAGTTGAATTAACTTCATTTGCTATAAACAATTTATGTATTAACAAAATAGATGGATTGGACCAAAATTCCTAGCTTAGGGTCCTTTTCGAATAATTTTGGTATTCTGAGTTCGATTGTATCGTCAATATCGTCGAAGGTATACCCACAAATTTGCCAATTTGTTATAAACATATTATATTTATCAATAAACATACGAATTTGACCGAAATGTCGACTTTATAGTAGTTTTCGGATAATTTTGGCCTCCTGTGTACGATTTTATTGCTATCATAGTCTTTAAATGCATACATACATTTTTTGAATTCTTATGAACAGATTATTTATTAACAAATAAAGATGAAAGAAATTTTTATTCATTTTATATAATGTGCACACTCAGAACTTGATGTTTTGATAAAATTGATGAAATGTAGCAACTCGGAATATAATAAAAAATGGCATGATCGAAAAAATTGTTTTTATTTGATGGAATTGCTTTTTTTAAATAAAAATCTAAACCCTTAAGTTCATTTCAACAATTTTTTTTGTTAACAATTGTTTCTCTGAAACTTCATTCGATATTCATTGTCTAAATCTCGTGCACTCAAACTCCTCGATCAAATATTTTGTATTTATGCAAATCAAAATTGAGATTTTTCTAGTAGCATACATATTTGTTTGTTTTGATTGTTTCGATATAATTTATTTGATTATTAATTTAGATTAATGCTAAATACACATTACACTTGGAATTTTAGCACAATTCGTATACTTGTTCATAAATAATTTGTTTATAACAATTCAAAATTCAGGTATGCATTTAAAAACCATAATAGCAATAGAATTGTTCTCAAGAAGGTCAAAATTATCCGAAAACGACTATGAACTCGACATTTTCGTCAAATTCGTATACTTGTTAATGAATAATTTGGTTATACCATAATAGCAATAAAATCGTACTCAAGAAGGTCAAAATTATCCGAAAACGACTATGAACTCGACATTTTGGTCAAATTCGTATACTTGTTGATAAATAATTTGGTTATACAATTCAAAAAATGTAAGTATGAATTTAAAAACCATAATAGCAATAAAATCGTACTCAAGAAGGTCAAAATTATCCGAAAACGACTATGAACTCGACATTTTGGTCAAATTCGTATACTTGTTAATAAATAATTTGGTTATACAATTCAAAAAATGTAAGTATGAATTTAAAAACCATAATAGCAGTAAAATCGTACTCAAGAAAGTCAAAATTATCCGAAAACGACTATGAACTCGACATTTTGGTCAAATTCGTATACTTGTTAATAAATAATTTGATTATACAATTCAAAAAATGTAAGTATGAATTTAAAAACCATAATAGCAATAAAATCGTACTCAAGAAGGTCAAAATTATCCGAAAACGACTACGAACTCGACATTTTGGTCAGATTCGTATACTTGTTAATAAATAATTTGGTTATACAATTCAAAAAATGTAAGTATGAATTTAAAAACCATAATAGCAATAAAATCGTACTCAAGAAGGTCAAAATTATCCGAAAACGACTATGAACTCGACATTTTGGTCAAATTCGTATACTTGTTAATAAATAATTTGGTTATACAATTCAAAAAATGTAAGTATGATGTTAAAATCCATAATAGCAATAAAATCGTACTCAAGAAAGTCAAAATTATCCGAAAACGACTATGAACTCGACATTTTGGTCAGATTCGTATACTTGTTAATAAATAATTTGATTATACAATTCAAAAAATGTAAGTATGAATTTAAAAACCATAATAGCAATAAAATCGTACTCAAGAAGATCAAAATTATCCGAAAACGACTATGAACTCGACATTTTGGTCAAATTCGTATACTTGTTAATAAATAATTTGGTTATACAATTCAAAAAATGTAAGTATGAATTTAAAAACCATAATAGCAATAAAATCGTACTCAAGAAGGTCAAAATTATCCGAAAACGACTATGAACTTGACATTTTGGTCAAATTCGTATACTTGTTAATAAATAATTTGTTTATACAATTCAAAAAATGTAAGTATGAATTTAAAAACCATAATAGCAATAAAATCATACTCAAGAAGGTCAAAATTATCCGAAAGCGACTATGAACTCGACATTTTGGTCAAATTCGTATACTTGTTAATAAATAATTTGGTTATACAATTCAAAAAATGTAAGTATGAATTTAAGAACCATAATAGCAATAAAATCGTACTCAAGAAGGTGAAAATTATCCGAAAACGACTATGAACTCGACATTTTGGTCAAATTCGTATACTTGTTGATAAATAATTTGTTTATAACAATTCAAACAATATATGTATGCATTTAAAGACTATAATAGTGATAAAGTCGTACTTAGGAGGCCAAAATTATCCAAAAACGACTATAAAGTCAACATTTCGGTCAAATTCGTATATTTATTTATAAATATAATTTGATCATAACAAGTCAGAAAATTTGTGGGGATAAATTCGACGTTATTGACGATAAAATCGAACTCAGAAGGCCAAGATTTATTTGTAAATAAATAAGTTTTTTATAACAAATGAAGTTACTTGTTAAACTATTTTCATATGTTCATTGACCAAAAATAGTCTTTATCCGACCAAAAACTGTCAAATTTTGCATTTTTTAGAAATCTCAAAAATGGGATAATTAAATTGCTTATTTATTGTTTATAAACAATATAAACTATTTGCGCAACTTTATTTGTGGTCAACTTTTTTTCTGATGATATTCTGAAGAGAATGCATTTTGTTCCATCAAAATCTATCCATTTCCCACGGATTTACGGATTCAATACCCATTTGACTGCACTATAAATAAATTAGATCAAATTTACTTACAGTAGTGATTCTTGTGTAGCTTGTCTCTGTAATCGCTTATGACCCTGGGTCATTAACTTCAAAATTACCTATTTACGTAACGGCAACTTTTTCTGTAACATACAGAGGGTAATATAATCACTGGTAGGAGATACAAGTTGTATGTCTGAGATAAATTTTTAATTCTACAAAGCAATTCTGTACGAACATTGTATAGGCACTCATTTCCAAGCGTGGTAGGCACAAACCGTATCTTCTGCGATCGCTGTAATAATTCATTAGGTCTAAGTAATTCAAGAAGCAATAATCTCCTCATTCCGTTAATACTAATTATCAACACTATAAATGAGGAGCAATCACCCTTATGCCCTAAAAATACTGTTACAATACTGAGGACCTTTCAGCTACAAAGTCACATCATCAGATTGAAGTACTTGGTCTAAGGCATTTATTTAGATGTTCTTAGTATCATCGTTCGAATTCAACTCCTCTTTACATATATTCATACATTTACCTAACGTTCGATCGGTGCAGCGTCAGCTGGTCAATGTTCGTTGACCATCAGGTCGACGATCGATGCATATGCTTAGTCAATGATAGTTGCTTAATTGTAACCTTTATTTAGTTCATAGGACCTGTTGGCACGGCAAGTGTCTAAATACCATCTATGACTTAAATAAGAGTTCCTAACTAGTAACAGCCTCATTACACCTCCGGGGGTGCAAGAAAAAAAAATTTTTTTTTTGTACTTCTAAAACTATGGTTATTTGCTTATTTGCTATCACTTCCACTGGTTTTTGTCAGATATTTCTTCACTCTGTTCTTATGCACTATTAATTCTTTATTTTTATTTCTAATAACTAAATTTGGAGATTCATCTCTTAGCACTTGATAAGGTCCTTTAAATATCTCGTCCATCTTATTGGTGCTTTCATTTTTAACTAAAACTAACTCTCCTATTTTAAAACTTACATTTCTATTACAATTTTGTTTCGATTGATCAAACAAGTTTTTTCCTTTTCAATTTTGATTTCAGCAGATTTTGTTCCGCTTCAGCGCTAGCTTGTTGCAACCTAAATTTGAGTTCTTCAGGATAATCATCGAATGAATGCAATGGATCAATTTTTTCCAAATTTGTAGGTACTGATGCTACTCTACCAAATACTAACTCAAAGGGGGTGTATTTTGTTTCCGTATGCACGCTTGTGTTATAGCTAAAACACCAGATAGGTACTCAATTACTACATGCTTCTGTATATTTTGCAGTTTGCATTCTAAGAAAAGCTCCCAGATTCTTGTGTGAATTTTCTATGGCTCCTAATGTTCCATGGTGGCACGCAGTTGAATGTAATTGCTTGATGCCAAGAATTTTACACGATTCCGTGAAAACTGCTGAAATGAATTCTTTACCTTGGTCGTGCAGGACCGTATTGGGAATTCCATATCGCAAGATGAAGTTATTGAACAGCGCTCTGGCTACGGTTTCGGCCTCTTTATTCTCCAGCGAGTAGGTTTCAACGTATTTTGACAGATCGCATTGTATTGTTAAGATGTATTTCTTATTTTCAATATCGGCTGATATCGGACCCATTAAATCTAAACTAATTTTTTCAAATGCTACTGATGCTGTTGTTGTTATGGAAAGGGGTTGAATATTCGGTACAGAATTTGTATAGCGTTGATGACTACTTGGTACCTAAAAGGTCCTCAGTACTTCAACGATATTTTCAGTGGATAAAGGTGTTTGTTTCACATTCATGGTGTTATAGTCTATACACAGTGTGAACTCTCTTATAGTTTATTACTAATTATTGAGTTGCTAAACCTTCCGCGTAGTCACGTGAATTCATAACTAACGTACAACTAGTTATCAAACCTGAACTAGTGAATACATGTTACGAATTCCCTCATAGCCCTCTGTTTGTCTTCCTACATAGCCTCTCGTAGAGATCAGGGTGGAACCATTCCTGTCCGAGACGAGAGATCAAAACCAACCATTTGAAGACACTATCGAATTCAGGAGAGTACATTCCAGACTATTTTGCTTTCATTCAACGTGATGCCTAGTCAGTTGGTTGGAGTCGCTCTATTAAGATTTTTTATTGAACTGTATCACCACTTCATATCGATATACTGAAAGGGTGCTCGACTTGTAACCAATTATTCCATTGTTCCATCAAATTTTACAATTATACTGTAATTATTAACGTATAGTTTTGTTTCTTGAATATTGAAATTTTCACAGTCACGCCTAATTTGTTATGAAAAGGAATTCAGAAATACACTTCAAGATTGTTGCACTGCTGTGAGCTCTGAAATCTTTTGGACAAAGTCAAGTGCAGAGCTAGCTGGTACATCCGGCTTTATGCATTGAATTGAATCCTTGTATTTGGACCTTAAGTCAATCCTCACATTTTGCCCCAACGTTCTATGGACCGTTATATTTGACGATCAACCTGTTGTAGTTGGGTCGTTATAATACAATACTGTCATTATGTCTTGACGTCTACACGGCATGTTTTAAATTTTCACTCCAATGCGTAACAGGAATTACAATGAGGACCCTCATCTACTATAATCAATAGTTCTGATTGTATATAATTACTTTCGATAATGAATTGGATATACCAATTTCAGAACAGCAGAAATATGTCGTTACAAGTGAGTCAGTAGAATATTGGTACTGATCTGAATATGACTAGTAGTTTTTTCTGTACTTAATTTATTAACAATAAATTAATCACAAAGAAGCAATATTCACGCTCAAATTTGTCCTGCCAACTAAACTGCTTGCGAAAAATCTCGATGGCTCTCAAAATCGTTCACTGAAGTAAATAGATAATAAACAAGGTATCTTATCCCTCTATTCATCTAGTAAGAAATGACGACAATTCAATTTCGATCTAAAGTAGTTGAGGGTACAAAAGTACAGGAATATATCGAAAAGAAATTAAAAATTGAGCAAAAAAAAAGTCAAATACGAACATTGCATCCCAAGCACAAAACTCACCAAAGATCAAACACAAGCACCAGAAGGAAAGTGAATGTGGTATACGCATATGAACATAACAATATCGCCCTATAAACGAAACACGAATGAGATAATTCATATACATGGAACAAAACATATCATACAGTTTATGTATAGAATTTGTAATTGACATTACACTGACATCCATAGCTGGCATGTGTTTACGGGGCCTCCATCTCAGATCATAGATTGATCGAACTCAAACTAACATTCACAACCTGTTACAAAACACGATACCATCAAAACCTAAGACGAACGTACAGAGATGCCTTCCGGAGCAACCTTTTGCGGAGGTTAAGTAGGTACCTGTGAATCAGACAACTTGAAACGATAGAAACCATTCAGGCTTAGGTAAATAGAATTGAAAACTTCATCATAATAGCATACAATGACTACTGTCCGATGAGACGTGTGGAAAAATCCGGTAATACCACACCGTAGTGGTGCGCGGAACTCAAGCGCATCAGAAGTTGAGTGGAGAAGTCCTTTGACACAACCAGTAACTAGAGAGACCAGTCCGATCAGATGGCCTACAATGCCATCCAAAAAGACTAACAAGATAACACCAAAGGGAAGTTCGAGAACCTTCAACGAAGATGTGGAACCCACCTCTGCAGCCGCTAGGCAATAACAAATACACTATCACTTCGCCATGCAAGCAACACCTACAGCAGCGATAGAAGCAACGATCTGCCCTCCTCTCGACATTTACTTAAAGGAAGTGGACACAGCATCTGCACTACAGTTGAATCTAATAGAAGTCCAGTACAGGCGAAGTAGGGATGATAGAAGTTTCACCTCCAGGATGCAGCTATCAAGAAGACACTTTCGTGTGGGAAAAAAGACAGCGTATCACCTCAGCACATCTTCGTGAGACACTCTGAAGTATCGACCGATACGAGAGCCATGAATGAAGAAAAAGGTTACCCTCCACCTTACTCATGACTTTTAATCAAAAATGGGAGCCAGCAAGGGTATCGACTCGAGAGATCTATACCTATTCCTAACATTACAGCTAAGAAAATATGCAAACGTATTCCAATCAAAATTCTGTGCTATCAATCATGGTGCAAATGAAATACTATACCGCAAAATTAGCAGTGAAGACTTTGAAACAGCAAAGCTGCAATACCAGCAATAAGCAGAAACAATATCACCTTCAAACTAATATCAGAAAGCCACAACAACCTATGAGAAGCAACAAATGCTAACAACATCAAACTTCATAGAGTTAAAGGATGAGACTGTAACTTGGAATCCGCCAAGGAAAATCCCGAGAAAGGGTCAAATATTCCTCTACAACGGAAAAACCTTAACATTCTCAAGGATAACATGCGTGCTCATACAAAGATGACATGAAACTCCAAACCGACAGACCAAGGAGACGATGAACGCACAGCACAACATCAGGGAGACCCCTCTGAAGGATCGACTTAAATTGAGTCTGGCATCTATTAATCGCCTTTCTATGTAAGTAAATTCAATCCTGGGTGTATTGAATGTCTACGTGAACTGAGTTCCACATATGTACATGGTTGTCAGATCAGATGATTAGATTTTAGTGGCTGCCTAAGCCAACGACTATTCTGTACGTATCAACGAGGTCGATACTAGAGTAGACAACTAAGCCTTTCACGGGTAATTTGTCGGACATTCTGTCCTTCTCGCACACATGTACTGCGCTCTCACTCGCACGATTTCCCCTTAATTCTCCTCAACTATGACGGTATGCGCGCGTTATGTTATATTTCAAAGTTCTGTTATATTCTTATACTCTTTGTGATACTAATAAAAATGGTTGGCATTCGCAAATCTTGTAAGAAAAATAAAAACCCGCTAAGCCCAAATAGGAGTTTTTTTAAGTAAGTTTTTTTATAATAAAATACGTATAATATAATAGAATCTATACATAACCTACGTGTTTGTTTATTTTTTTTTGTAGATTTAAAAAAGAGTGGTGCGAATTTTTTGATTTGCAAGAAAGTCAAATATCGAAGTCTTCTACAGTTTGTAGTGATCATTTTGAAGATAAATATATAACCAATACTGGTAATAGATATGTATTATCGTCAGATGCTAAGCCCACTATTAATAAAGCTGTAAAGAGGTACTGATATATATATATATATATACACAATCAATTTGCAAACAATGTTACTATTATTTATTATTATATTTCTTGTTTTAGACGTAATTTTAATACAAATAAGACTTTGCCCGATACTTCAATTGATAATATGACTGATGTTGTTACGACAACTTTTTTTATTGTGTTACACACTTATACACATTTCCAATATATTTATTTAACATAATAAAATTATATTATGTTTTATAACTTAACATAATTATCACTCTTGGGGATTGAAGTACGTATTACTTTTTCGATTCCACCTGGCATTTTTATTATAGGCATAAGTTTATATTTCATAAACTCTAAAACTTGTTATACGATATTTCCTATGACTTTTCCAGAAATCAAAATTAAATCTACTCTCCTCACAGATCACCACTTAAATTAGAAACAAAATCAAGATATACGCATTCCGCATTGCTTTATATGTACGTAAACAAATAATCTGACAACTCGTCCGCCATACTGGAATGGTAAAGCAGATACCTAATTATCATTTCGGATCCCTATATTACTTCTTCTGCTCCACAACTTTAAAAAGCGCGCCTATTTGATTGTAACAACTTCGGTGTAGAAGGGGAGACCGTGCGAGTGAGAGCGCACTACGAGCGTACTACATGTGCGAGAAGGACAGAATGTCCGACAGGTTACCAGCGGCTCCCTATGCTTAACACACTACTTGTCTACTCTATACTAGACCTCGTTGGTACGTATTTGCATAATAACCAATAATGATTGTTTATTGTACCTCCGTTAATTCTAGCCTAACCTAACCTAACTTTGTTGATATAGAATGCAAATATTGTTATCGCGCTGATCTTAACACTCTCATAATAACCAATTTTGATTATTCATTGTACCTCCTTTGTTTCTAACCTAACCTAACCTAACCTACTAAGCTAACTTTGTCAAAATATAATGCAAATATTATAATCGCGCTAATCACAAAACTCTCATAATAACCAATAACGATTGTTCATTGTATCCCTTTGTTTATGAGCTAGCCTAACATGAAATGACCTAACCCAACCTAACTTTGTTGATATAGAATGGAAATATTGTGATTGCGCTAATCTTAACACTCTCATTCGAAGAATATTCTGCGAATTATATTGAAACACAGGACAGAATTAACGTAGTATGATTTTTTTACTGGGACAGTAAAGTCTCATGCCTGTGAGACGCGATCGTCCAACTCCTAGGATGGCTAGACAGCCTTTGAAGAGCGGTCACCTTTGGAGGGGGTAAAATGGTCCTTATGAGGACTAAGTATTTTGACCAATTGATGGGTCACCCTCCAAATTTAATCCAGAATATAGAATATATTGAACTATGCGAATACATTTTTCGGACAAACCTTCGGTGTAAATTTTGAATTTTTTGAATATTGAATTCCGACTTGTGACCGGAATCTGATCTAACAGTTGATTCGTACAGTGAAATTTATAATAAAAACGAATTTCTCGAGAGCTAAATCACCAATAAACATAAAAGTTTTAGCGAAACCTGGATAAAGTGAAGGACTGGAGGACCCTCAATTCTAAGTTTGAGCGAGATGAAACCACTGAGTAACAACTTGCATCACTATCATCTATAGTCTAAAAAATCACGTGAACTTTGTAAGGGGGTACAGGGGGGATTAGAATTTGTTAATGGTTCAAATTTATAGTGAACTCCAAATTTGATTGGGTATAATTTTGTTGGTTGTGATGTTGACTTAAGTGAAACTGTTAGTAAGTTTATTCTGAACAGTTCCCACAGAATCAATGTGTCTTGAAAGGTTCCGAACTATCTGATCATTTTGCTCTCTATTGAAATGATATTATCGCCAGGATAATTAAACTTCAAGAACAGTTCAGCACCAGTCGTTTTAGCGCAAAATTATCTTACTTTTCGTATAAACAACGCTAATAACAATTGTTCTATGTACTCGTTATTGATTAATTACATATATTTTGAGTTTATTAAAGAATATTATTGAGATTACTAAATTGCATAATAACATAACATTCATCTAGTTATAGTATTCAGTATAGCACATATATCTTAATATTTGTTTGAATTTGTAAATATTTACATGCAATAAACTTAACTAAATAAGTATCAATTTATTGTTTTTATATATTTCATTATAATATTATAATTGAAACATATACCACAAAATCGTAAAACTTAGTAGTGAAAAAAATAGTGGGATGAAAGACAAGAAATCAAAAGATACATTGTTGACGCTTTTGAATTAACAAACAAACTTTTAGTGGCACCACTGATTTGTTGTTGTATCGGTGCCAGTTCTGCATGTGGAGGAGTGAGAAGAGAAATTACTTTATATCGAACTAAAAATCTGTTAACGATTGTTTAAAAGCTGTATTTTTTAATTAAGTACAGGGGCTGGTCCAGTATATTAGAAAATATATGGCGTTGAAGCGGCACACTGCTTGTGTTTTGTAGTTATTATCCCACCAACGGCATCTAATAGATCTTTTGAGATGCGAATCTATCTGGAAATAAGTTACCTTGATAAAACGATCAAATTGACATTTCACCAACTATTAGTAAATAATGATGAATATCAGACATACCGAGTGGTCAGTAATTTCTATAAAGTCGTACTGTCGATAGCTGAGTAAATAGATTACATTGTGAACATACATTTCAAACTATACTCTCATCAATCATTTATCCAGATTTATGATACTCATATAATGTAACAATCGTTTAGGAAAGTTGTCTTGGTAATAACTGCAATATTAAGGACTTAATTCATTTGTGATGAAAAAAAAATAATAAACACGAGCTTGCGTAAAATATTCCACTTTTCGAATACTAAATCACAAGAGAAAAGGAAGGAATTGGGCCACTGGTAATGGTGTCGTATATTTGTGGGGATTCAACTGTCAGCAATATTGAAACATAATGAAACCAACGTTCTTGTTCACACCTAACACCGAGAAATTTAAGATAACATGGATAATTGCACTATTTATTTTTATTTCCTTTCGTCTCACTTCCGCTGATTAGAAATAGCGTCAGGAATTTAATGAAAGTCCCTTGATAAATTTCCTTTTACTTCGTGGTTTCATTGTTAATTGGCATTGCTCTGAATTTCAATCACATGTAATTGTTCAATTACAGGATAATATATTAATATTTTTCTTTGGTGGATTTAAGTCCAGTTTATTCATATAGTTTCCCTACGTGAGAATGGGTTACTTGTTGGCTCATTTGTCAAAACTGAAGGTAAATAAATCTCATGCAATTCGTGTAATAATTTCATCGACAGTGAAAAAGTTAAGTACATGACATTGTGATATTGGTATTCCTGAATTATTGATATTTCAATGACAAAATTATTGCTTGCAATAAAATTCTCATTCCATAACAATACTGGAAAGGGGGATGAAAAAATAATAAACTTTGTATAAAAGTAAATTTTTTATCGAGAGAACGAAATCCACCAATGGTTGTTTTCACGTTAATTTGACTCAATAATCGATATTGAATGATCTAAGCACACTAGCAATCTTGAAACTTGTTATATGTATATGTGCACATTTTTTTTATAATACTTATTTTTATTATTTATTACCTTATTGGTAATTTTGATATTCTGTTTCTCTATTCCGACTATGAATGAAATATAAGACTTCTTTTTGGAGTCTATTTCTATCTTTTTCAAAAATTGTTATGTTAAATAGTATTTCCATGTAATTTAGAAAAGAATAGATGTGTGCATGAAATTCACTATTCAAATATCTGAGATGATGTTCTAGTATTAACATTTCAAAATAAGTACGATAATCATATGAATTAGTTTTTCGATGATTCACATTTCATTTCTATTTCTAACTATCAAGCTTATAGTCCACTCATCCTGGAAAATTTTCTACAACAAAAAAATCCAAAAAATTCCAATAGACTTTTTCAACGTATAAGGGGGTATTTTCGTGCGCTAAACACGATGATATGGTTCAAATTGAGCTACCGGATACGGAACATGCCGTAAATTATCGATTTATGGCCATTTTTTGGCCATTTTCGGGTTTTTCGAAGATATAACAAAATTTATGCATTCTTATGAAAATAGTCAGGAGAGCAAAGTTGTAGTGCTTATCAACATTCATCATCTGGTTCAAACTAGATGGCTCTAGCCTTCTTAGAACTCAAAATATGGCCATTTTAATGTGGCGAAAATGACCATTTTTGCGTTTTTCGAAGATGGGCCGAATCTATGCATTTTTATAGAAATATCCATAGGAGCAAAGTTAAAGTACTCAAAAATACCCTGGTCTAAACTAGATGGCGCTAGTGGTCATGAAACTCAAAATAAGGCCGTTTTAGCTTCAAAAAAATTATAACTATTTGTCTTTTTTCACAATAGGACGAAACCTGCGTTTTTTTATTCATATAGTCAGAGGAACAAATTTATAGTAGTCAAAAATACCAGTAATCTGGTCCAAACTAGATGGCGCTAGCGGTCAAGAAACTCAAAATATGGCCGTTTTAGCGTTAAAAAAATAATAACTTTTTGGGTTTTTCGACAATAGGACAGAATCTATGCATTTTTTTGAAAAAGTAGTTATAGTAGGCGGAAATACCCATAATCTGGTTCAAACTAGATAGCGCTAGTGGTCATAGAACTCAAAATATTGCCGTTTTAGTGTAATACACGTGTTCACGTGTAAAATTTTTTCGGAAATTTATTTAACAAGTGTCTACGAAAATATTTTTAGTAGTTATTCATAGAAGTTGTTTTTATTAAAAAACATCATAGAAAAAATTTTGATCTTATTTTTAGTCTGAACAATTCTTCAGAAAAGTAAACACTACTGGTAATCAGGAAGTAAAAATAGGAACCAAAGTGAGTTTTTTCCCATGATAAATGTTTGTAATATAATATTATATCATAATATATTTCCCAATTTCTGATATTTCGCTCGTTTCCTTTTTATCATTCCATCACTTCACAGGTCCAAGATGGACAAGTGTCTACTTTGTTTGAAAGTCAGTTCAAGTGAGGTCATGTTCCTCGATGAATCAAAATTAGCGGCTATTACATCATCATCAATTGAACGCGAACTACAAGTTCATACGTGCCAAGCGTTTATTGAGGATGGTCGAACAAAGGTTGTACATGAAAGGTGTCTAGAAATATTTGAAAATTCAGAATTATGCTGGCCACCAGATGACGAATCAGTAGAAGAGGGCCAAGATGTTGATATGGAAAAATCAAACAATGGAACGGTACATATAATATATATTTATGTATACATAATTATTATAATTATTGTCCATATTAAAATTACCTAATCAATTTATTAGATCGATGAGTCATTGTGCGCTGAAGACATTTCTATGAGTAGTATCTATGGGAAGGGCTCTTCTTCTATTTTATCGAACGACCCAAAGTTTTAATGATGATGACGAACCGATACAAGGACCAAGTCAATTAGAGCGATCATCGTCAAGGTTTGAATTTGATAAGCTTTGTATAATATGCGCTAAAATGCTTCAGAAGGTTTCATTTCTGCGGAAGCAAAAAACACCAAAACAAAAGGAAAAAAGTTTGTAAATTCGTTAAAACAGAATATGTACTATATTCCCCGAACATGTTTATAGTTGATTCTGAATTAAAAGCGAAACTTCATGAGAAAAAAATGACTGATATAAGAGCTAGATATCATCTACAGTTATTATTTTTTTGACGCTAAAACTGCCATATTTTGAGTTTAATGACCGCTAGCGCCATCTAGTTTGGACCAGATTACTGGTATTTTTGACTATTATAAATTTGTTCCTCTGACTATATGCATAAAAATACGCAGGTTTTGTCCTATTCTGAAAAAAGACAAATAATTACAATTTTTTTTACGCTAAAACGGCCATATCTAGTTTGGACCAGATTACGGGTATTTTAGACTACTATAACTTTTCTCCCCCAACTATTTGCGTAGAAATGCATAGATTCGGCCCTATCTTCGAAAAACGCAAAAATGGTCATTTTCGCCACATTAAAATGGCCATATTTTGAGTTCTAAGAACGCTAGCGCCATCTAGTTTGAACCAGATGATGAGTGTTGATAATCACTACAACTTTGCTCTCCAGACTGTTTTCATAAAAATGCATAGATTTTGTTATATCTTCGAAAAAACCGAAAATAGTCGAAAAATGGCCATAAATCGACGATTTGCGGCATGTTCCGTATACGGTAGCTCAATTTGGGCCATACCATCGTGTTTTATGCTCATCGAAATACCCCCTTATACGTTGAAAAGGGCCATTGGAATTTTTTGGACCTAAATTTTTGCCAGGATGACTGGACTTTAAAGATAATTTTATAAATTAAGCAGAAAAGTTACAATGTCAGACACCACATATCTTTTGAAGGTTCTTGAATAAAATAGACATAAGAAAATGATATTTCAAAATATCTGAATTTGATTATGTTTGAATCAGATTATTATAAAGTTTTGAAAGATTGGAATGAATTTTGTCATTAGCCTAATTGTTTTCCTCAAATCGGATATTTTCTAATATCAAACGTTTAGTATTATTCTTTTCAAAATCAAAAATATGTATATAGTCAGAATTGCGATGTTTATTGAGTTCAATGAATAAATTTTTGTTTGTCTTTTCAATTTTTATCGATGTATTGTGAAGATTAGCCGATGCACACTTTCTTGCCATCTTTAGAAAGGATGGAATATAATGACTGGTTCATTTTTTCAAGAGGTAAGCTACTTTTCAATTTTGCAGAAGGTCTTTTCTAGAAGATATAGGAATTTCAATTCTGATATAGCTGAAAAATATAAAAGAATGTTATCATAAATCTAATAAATACAGTTATTGAACTAAGTTCTCTTGAACTAAAAGCTATATCAATTGAAAAACCAAAAGAAACTACAGTGAAGAATTGGTCGATTGTATAACTAAGGATAAAAATTATAAATTCCTACTCGATAATCTACTAAAACGAGAACCATTATCAGAGGAATAGAAGAAAAACATCATCATTGTTAATACATTATTACCATTTATATGGTCTTTCGGAAAAAATGAGTAATATAGTAAAACCTCATGCTGGTTGTACAGCGGGTTTATTACTAGTACACTAATATTTTCTTCAAAAACAAAGAATGTATCGAAACTACTTCCTAAATTGATTTGATTTTCAACTTTTAGTGAATTTAGAAGATTCCTCCACCATCGCTGTGAATTATAAATAACCTGCCAACAATCACCCCCAAGAGTTATGGTATACAAGAATGGTTAAGAAGAAACATTATGATAACCCCTTGATACCATAATCGTTGATCTTGTTAAAAATGAAAAGGTCGCAACTAGTATAAGTAGAAAATAGGAAGCTGAAAAATATGGCCGACGAAGTGCCTTATCATTATTTTTCACCACATTGAACACATATGGGTTGTAACTGGAAACTATTGGAAGGATCACGTTAGGACATATGGTAGTTCGAAGAAAAAAGCAGTGGCTATATGGAAAGAGGCTAGGAAAACAACACCAGAAATATGGGCAAATACTATTCGACATACAGATAAACTGAATAATTATGTTATTGCTAACATGCAACTTCTAAGGAATTATAGTGCGCAATGCAGTATTATTCATTATTTTGCTGTGCTTGTTCAATAACCTCAAGTTACAACAGCAATTTCAATTCTGACAACTGAAAAATCAATATAAATACATATTAACAATTTAAAGCTATATGTTCCCTCTTCTGGAGTTCAAATTTCTCATACCTGTGCTTAAAACTCTTAGTTATCAGTATAGTTTTATTTAAACATCGTTTATGAAGCTCATATAAAATATGTGCAATACATAACCGCAATGAATTCTTCTTACTTCCACTCGGTCTTCGTTGAACTAAAAAGTGAACTCAATACCGCAGGTAAAGTGTATTTATTTGGTGCCACAAAAGTAAGTAAGCTCTTCATTTTATAGTATGTTAAGCAAAATTTATCCATGTCAATATCAATAAGACAACCGAAAATAAAATACACGTCCACATGATCAAAGATGATTAATGTGAAAGATAATCTTCCAACTTGTACGGATTCTACTTGAATATTTGTTGACATATTTATATTACTAAAATAGTGATATTGACATTATCAAAAGTAGATTTGGAAATCGTGCGTTGATTTAAAAATTTTGATACTCTGGTATTTTGAGTGTTTATTTCCTTGAATAATGAAGCTTACTTTGACATCACAAGATGGACTGATGATATTGACTTGAAGCTAAAAGTTAATTTTCGATATCTTTATCTGAATATATCAGGTGTATGATAAGTTCTAATTCAATAATCGAAAGCGAACTCTCAATAAGCATTTTGAAACCTTCTTCAATCTTCTTAAAAATACTTCCTTTTGCCATTCAATGTCTTTCCGTCATTTAATACCAAAATATATATTTTTGGTACTATTGATTTTGGTTCCGATGCAATCCGAACCAGTATTATTATTCATACATTTGGTAATAACTACAACAGCTTGTGAATTACATTTATAATTACAAGTAACTTATTATATTTCATATAATAGGTAAAGAACTTTTGAATTTGTTTGTAACACAGTTTATTGTATCAAATCCAAAAACTATGAAAACTTGCTCAACCTAACAAAAAAGCCGCAAAACAAAATGTCGTAGCATTGTTACTTACCATGTTTTGTATTCTTTTATTACTAGTCACTTGTATGAGAAATATAATTGATATCAAATATGAAACTGAGGTCATCATTTATTTTTCTAAATATAATAATCAATAGACATACACAACAATTCTTGGGGAAAGTCGATGATTCCAAGGCCTGTTCCTATTACTAGTGTATTATAACACCATTACGTATAGGGAACATCAAGGGAAGACATCACAGTTGAACACATGTTTATACTTTGAATTATTGACAAGAAAAAGTTCACATTCACATACTATATTCCAAAGGGAGTAATAGTTATCGGAAGATGAAATAGGTGTCTCCAGTTGTCGTTTTTCCTCTCGGTGTGCATGTACGAGTATGATATTTTATCCCCTACCAAAATACCAACATACTGTTCCAGTTTTGACAGTTTTGATGTCCATTTTCTCGATATGTGGATTCATTTGTAGATGTGCTTTATCAATATTATCTCAGTAGAATATCATTTCACTGCAATCAGAAACTGAGTTGATGAAGTTTACGTCAGTAAATACATCAAAGACGATTCTGTATATTAGTAATATTGTTGAAGATATAGAAGCGTCGTTGAGGAGTTTATTGATGTCAAGCTGTATATAAGTTTCAATATAGAGATGGTTCTACAGTGCTCGATGAATTGGTGAACCTTCGGAAGTGAACATAGGTATTATATTCATAATATAATGTCTTGTTACTATTCACAGATCAATATTTTCTAATATTGGACAGAGAGAGGTATACGCTTTCGAATATTCATAACAAACTTCGTTACTGAAATATCCTTCTCATTATATTGAATTTGATGCTTTTATATGAAGTAGGTATTCATAGTTCTATTAAATTTTCACATTAGTATCATATCAATAGTTGGGAAAATAACGACATTTCTAGCTCATTATGCTTTGCAAGTGGAATGTGGAACATTTTTTTCCATTCGCTATACATACTCAAAATCAACTGGTAATGATAAGTACGATATTTAACTGAGTAATTTCATATATGATACATCATTAAGATTCTTTCAGATCTTCCTAAAGCTCAAAAAAATTGCTTATACAATTGAACGGAAGATAGAGCTATTAGAACCATTGGAAATTTGAAGTAACCACATGAAATCATCTCAGTGTATGATGACCAAGTAATTCTGATTTATCCATAACTGGCTGAAGTATTCACATAATGTAATTATCTCCTAAGATATTTTACCGCATCATATGTGAATACTATAGAAAGTGTCCAAGGTAAGGATATAAATCATAAAGTTTTATGCATATGTGAGAAAAGTTGCGTAACCAAAAGGTCATTCATATGGAAGTATGAAATTTCCAATATCACTACTGATGTTCAATTGATTAAAAAAAGAAGAATGTCATGATTTCTCATTCAATTTCATCTAGTACGATGAAAAATTTTGATATTCTCACTTAAGCTTAATAACAATTCTAATCATTTTTATTCCAATCTACTTCGGTCATAAATCTATTTTTAATTTCAATTATTATTATATTTTTATTCATATATGACAAAATGTCATAATTCCTCTTTTAATTCAATTAATTAATAATTTTTATTCATCTGTAGTCATGGGGCATCAACCCATCAACATGAGCCTCAGGTAATTATATATGTTGAATAAATATCGTTAATAAAAATATTATAATCATAAATACATGCAGAATCTTTATTCAAAAATATACTGAAATTGAAGCCAGAGGTATCAAAAGAAAGTTACAATAAAATTTCTTTCATCATGAAATATTAAAAGAATCCAAATAATCATTTCCATGAGTACGAACCATTGTTACTAAGATATACATACACCTTCACAAACTCTTATAGGAATGGAAATTGTACAAAAATGGAATGATTGCATCCTCTTGAAAAATTAAATAAAAGCATGAATGAAGTCAAAATAATAAATTTTCAATAATATTGGAATTAAATGATCAAGTTTGAATGTGATCTCTGCATATCTATTAATTTATTAATTCCAATGAAAAATTTAATTTTTTCTAACCCTATTACAATTGAAATTAAAAAACTTATTTAAACCATTTTAGTTTCTCTTGATTTCAGAATATTAAACTATAATTCTTAATATTCTTGTATTTTCATCATAATTACAATTGAAGGAATATTAATCTTATTTATCTGCAACATGAAGAACGGGTCATTCATATGGAAGTAGGTACTGAATTTCATGTTACACATTTCAATTTTACTTTTCTTCAATGAAAAATGTCTGATGTTCCGTTTCCGATCAAACATAATCGACTTTTTTAAATACAAATTTTTAAGTATTTTTTATTCTACATTGATTGATGTGTAACATATGATGGTTCAATTACGTTTCAGATCAGTTTCAGAACTAATTAGGACCTTTGGAAAATAATTTCTATTCACGATCCTTCCTGCATTAGAGAAAAATGAGTAAAATTGATCATTCTAATATTTTTTTCATACTTTGACTACACGCGGGGAAACCTATAATGTTCGAAGAACATCGTGTAAGCCAGCGGTGGAATATTGGCAGAGGAGATGGGCATTAGAATTTTTCCTGCAGGCTTGGAGGCTATATGCATAGAGTGAGACCTCAGTAGGCGAAGAGTTGCACAACTTCACTGTTCGATAGAAAATACAGTCTGACAGGAAGAAGTTTGGCAAGTCTCGTGCTTGACAATGAAGGGGTGACTAGCTTGAGATCGTCTAGTCCACCTATCTGGAATCTCTCGCGGTGTAACAACAGACGAAATTTCTGATGAACAACCATCATGGGGATAGGTATAAAAAAAGAGACATAGGCCAACTTTCTACGATGTTCTAGAGGGGTCAATGGATTCGTAAGAGTTACATCATCAGCCTATGTTTGGGAGCCGAACTCCACACATGTGTACAGTACTCCAGCACAGGTCGGTGCTTTGTAGATTATGAAGAGCTGCTGGGATGTGAAGTAATTCTTAGCACGGAATAGGAAACCAAGTTTTTGTGAAACGATTTTGGCAATGGACGTCACATGATCATCCTATGAGAGTGCTCCCCATGAGAGTATGCACCCGAGCATGGACATCAAAAACTTCATTGGAATGTTTGTACCTGGGATTGTCGGATCCGCCTCCCCTGAAAAGACGCAAACTTGAAATTTGGTTGCATTAAAATCTACTAGATTATCAGATCCTCATTCCAAAATCATATCCCAGATCTCCATTGATTGCGTCAACCTGTTATTGTCTCGCTCCTCTGACTTCATTGGATGGGATAGGGGCTCTAGCAAAGAAAGTGTACTATCAGCTGCGAAGCTGTGGACGGAACAGGTCACTTTCAGCAGATCGTTGATATGGTCCAAGAACAAAGTTGGTGCCCTTGGTCCATGTGAAACACCAGCGTTGATAACCCTTATATCGGATAATACTCTGTCAACCACCACCATGGAGTGATCTATCTAAGAGAAAATTCGAAAGTAAAACTCCAAGTTGAGGCGGCAATCCATATGACAGAAGTTTCCCAAGAAACCAGACTCGGTCAAATGCTTTCGAAATATCCAATGCTATATCTAGAGATTCCCCATGTTTTTCAATAGATCTTTGCCATACATGTGCTACGTAGGCGACCAGGTCTCCTGTTGATCTCTGCTCACGAAAGCCATATTCCCGGTCATTCATGATGTTTGAGCTCTCTAGGTATTGAGCGAGATGTTGATATTGACTGCTTTCTCCATCACTTTAGAGATCTCAGATAATAGTGCAATAGAGCTATATCTATTAGGGTCTTCTTTGCTTTTTTGCGATCACCTGGACTCTAGCTGTCTTTTAGCTGTAAGGAAAGACGACAGCAAGCCTGTAAGAAAGGGTAAACAACCTGCAGAAAACTGGTGTTCATTCAGGCGCACATTCCTTGAGAATGACAGGTGGAATTCTGTCTGTTGATCCAAAGTGGAATTTGCTGCAAGCATTCCAGGGAAAAAATTTGGCTTTTTATTATGTTGTAGTAGCAAGTGTGCCATCATCTTTAGTTAGAGGCGGAAATGAACTGGAAATGGAATGAGGAAAATCACAAGTTGGAGGCCTACATTTTATAATAATTGTTGGAACAAAAACATACGATTTACGAGCCAAAAATTATTTTGAATATTAAATTTACGCGGAACCCTAATTTCCAAAATTCTTGACTTCCGGATGAATTCCGCGTCACAGTAGCAAGACTCGGTGTCGACATTTCACCAATCATTATAGGTACCGTAAATCGGGTATACTTTGCATCAGTTTTTGTGGTAGTTGACAAAATCATTATGATTTATCCAATAACCAGTAAGAGAATTACCATTAATACATAAATATGTTAATGAATGTGAAGCTAGTGATATACGGAAGTAGTTCTACTTTAAACTGTTTCATATTATTTTACTTGGTTAAATAGTGATCCAAAGTTACCCATAGAATGAGAAACTTTGCATCGCTATATAAAATTCATTATATTCAGTAAATAAGCAGCGAAAATGTAAAGTTCATTACACATCTCTGAACATTCTAGAACGATTAAACCTTTGAAAAATGTATGGAATAATGAAACACAATTGATTTTATAAAGAACATTATTTACATATGATATAGTGAGTATTATATAGTCAATACAGGGCCGTTTCAGTTTATGATTCCGTGGGATGCGGTAGTTTGATAGTCACCTAAAAAACTTTTTGGAAAGGGTTACTTTTCATCTATGATGACCAAATGCAAAGTTACCCCATAATTACCAAATTTCTTCCAACCTATCTCCCTAAAATCTTGGTAATCACAGAAAATAATGAATATTTCTCTGAAACAACATTGCAAGCTTGTTCACAGATTAATTCTATACCCTCATAACCAGAATAACAGATCTAATTCCAATGACCACAAATCGCCAGTTGTTCAAATTTACTAGCAAAAATTTCTCATAATATCGCTAAAATTTTTCGTAACATTAATAGATGGCGATATAAGTTTTTCCAGACGGGGATGCAAAGTTACCCCTGCAAATGCAAAGTATCCCCCTCTAACGGTAGCGTCTTCAGGCTTCAGGCTTGAATTGAAACTGATTCTCCTGGTTCACGTGACTTAGTTCTCTGCCTTTGTTCCGGTGGTTACTGTAACCACCTCGCCGCAGAGTGATCATATGCCAACTGGGATTTTCAAGAATGGGTTCCCAAATGTTGGGAAGCTGATATCCTAAGTAATCTGAGCCGTGATTCAAGGTATCACCTTCTTTATTTGAGAATTCATCCTTGGAAACTTCATTTCGTACATGATCACACAACCGTGGCGTTAAGTACCGGAATAAAGTCAACTACCAGTACAAAGATAGGCACAATGAAAACCGCTACAGAAGTCAGAAGAATAAAATTTAGTTCGAGCACCAAGTCTCACCTGAAGATGCCACATGCAACGATTGACAAAAGGTCGAATTCGAGTAGTAATACTGTGACGCAGCCTTATTAAAAAAAGGTTGATGATGTTAGATCGAAAATGGAACGTCGGATATTATAACTAACATTGCCAGAAGAAAGCTTGTATAAAGTGCCTTGAATAATTATTTTCCACTTTCTTCCATCAGAAAAAACAAAATAGGAAATCAAGAATTCCGTTTTTTTCTCCAAAACTACTTGAAAATGAAAAGTGATATCGGAAATTTTACACTCCCTTTATAAAAGGCTCTTTGGTTACCTACTCTTTCCCCATGTAACCAAAATTGTATATCTTATCGTTTTCGATATCCCCATCCTTATCTTGGACACACTGTATAAACTGTAGAATGATGAATGCATGTTACACACTGATTTTGGTTTAACAATATCGCGATAAGAATCGGAACTGCACGATTGTTATTGTTCCAATAGTGTAATTAATAAAAAACGAAGAAAAATTCTTATTCTCAATCGTTTATTCATACCATCTTCCAAGCGAAGAGGAAGCGCAAACTAGGCTTGGATAAATAAACATAATTATTATGTCACGAGGTATTGAGGATATTTCCGGGTGATTAAAAAGAAGAAAATCGATGATGAACACGTTTATCTCCGACGCTTCAATTATTTATACAAATATGTAGTAGATTGTGATGATAATAGTGAGTGGAATTGAACATGCATAGCTATTTGTGCTTGGTTGCTGCAAGTAAATGATTTGAAGGCTTAATCCATTGTTCGAGACTACATTTGTATGTATTAAATCCAGATACATAAGTTCATTGTTCCTAAAATAGAGTAAGATTTGTTTCTATGTAGTTCAATCCTAGTCACGCAGTTCATTTCAATCTGAACAAATACGACATTTTGAAACTTTATAAAGGAATTAATTGTATTCAACTTCCAGAAAATATTATTGAAGAAGTTTGGAATGCAGAACAAGAATTTTGTCCGCAAACAAAAAATTTCTGTTTCACAAGAATGGATGAATCAGAGTAATATCAATAATATTGAAATAATTGTATTTTTTGCTTACTTTCCCCAAGTGAATAAAAAAAATTCTCAGATGGTAAGACTTTCATTGATGAAAGATATTGCAGGAGCTTGCAGATGCTTGACCTAACAAACTTATTGGTAGAAAATGTGAAAGACGATGGCTCAGATTTCTATGTTTGTCTACCAAATACAAGATTTTGTATTGTATCCGAAGATAAATACGGTTCAACTATTCAAAAACTACATGAATTCGAAGCTACAAATTACTCAACTCCTAAAATTTTTGTGATTTTCAAAGAAGGTAAAAGTACCTAACAATATGTTGGAACCAATAAAGTGCCTAATGTTCCATTTAAAATAGCAAATGATTTGGAATTTAGACTATCGTGAGTTGTATACTGGTCATTGTCCGGATCTTCAGGCACGCTTTGTGCAAATGCTGTGGCCAGTATGACCATACATACTTTCAATCAGATAAATTGTACTTGGGTGAGAACATCCAAGACTCTAATGAAAAATCTAAGCAAAAATTCACAGATATTGCAACCATCGGAGTGCTTTCAAAAGAAACATAAGATGATAACAACTTTTTTTGAATATTTTGCAAAATTAAAGAATTGATTTTCATGTTATCATTGAACTGTTTTTCCACTCGATCCCAAATGACATTTATGGTTCGGTTTTGTATAAGAGGATAATGCGTTGTAAGTAACATGTTGCAACTTTAAAGAATTGAACCTTACCTTATAACTACGTTTTTAATAACGTAATAACATATTATTAAAATATGCTCGTAATATCATACAACGCACAAACGGAATGAAAAAAGATTTTGTTGTTTATCAAGGCAGAGAGTTTTTTTATACCAACCAAGCTAGGCTGCTTATATTATGTATGCATGTACAATTATTACACAATATTGCATAGGGAGAATATAAAGCACTATTGGATGATGATAATTGATAATAAAGAAGAGAAAAGTGAGATGATCCAGGGCAGCGGCTAAATGAAGTGGAAGTCAATGAAATAGCTAATTTGGGAAGACAAATGGGACAAAATTATGTAACAAAGAATTTAATATAGTGTGTGAATGAGTCTATAGAGGTGCGTAAGACCATATAATGAAAACGATATCTAGAAATCAAACATCAATTGCTATTTTTAAATCTTATGAACTCAGAAATGAAAATATCTGAGAAGTAGGAAATTTATCAGAAAATCAGGTACCCCATTCATGTTAATTGAAATCATAATGTTCATATTTATACTTTTGTATTTTGAAATTTAGCCTCTTTTTTTCAACTTTTCTCTTCTCTTTTCATATAGTCATATGAAATTTCTGATTTCATTTAGATTTATAATTCTTGGATACCTAATTTAAATTAATTTAACCGTGGCCTCAACATTTTCCATATTCCTCCATATCCTCTATTCGTACAATCGTTATACTTTCAGAGAGATGGTCATCAAGATCCACATAATGGCTTTCTAATATTTTTGAATATATCAAATATTGAGTAGAAGCTGTATTTTGGGTTCTTCTTCGTTTTATATTAGTCATACTGAAACTATAAATCTGTTTTTAAATTATCAATTATCTTATCTCAGGCAATGATTTTTTTTTAATCACGATATTGAAACTCCATCACTAGTTTAGTTGGTAATAAGTTAAATTCAGAAATTATTCCGAGAAGACGTATTGGCAGAACAGCGGACAAATTTTATTTATTATTACTTTGAGGTTATGCGCGGTATTGGAGCCACACATATGAGGCGTTGTGACACACATTTAAGATTCAGATCTAATTATCTAATCATTCCACTAATGAGCTCATGAGAAGAGAGAAACAGCTGTCTGGAACTGACAGACGTGTTGTCACTGTTAAACCTGAAGAATCGAAACTTTGTTCATTTGTAATATCGAAATTGGTTCCAATATTGGGTATCCAAAATCACTTCAAAGCAAAAGTAGAAATACTAAATATAATAAATTATTCCTTCCGTTAGTTCGATGCTAATGTAGGTAGTTATTGAAGTATTGAGGTGAGCATGCGTGTGAGTTTTCGAATCTGTTGTTTCTCCCTTAATTCTACTTTCACGCTAATTTGTTGGAACAGCGGACTAGTAGCAATTTCGAATTATGAACTGTGAATTCATTCTGTTGGAACGAGATGGTATTACTGCGCTTGCACTGTATTACTGGAAATTATCCATGCCGGAACAAACATCTTATCTAATATCCAGGGACTTATGAACCACACGTGAGTTATAAATCATAATTCACGTATATGTTACCCACTTGTGTGTTATGAACAAATTCATTTGTCTCAAATGACAGTTTATTAGTGTTGGATAAAATATGTGATTGTGTACTATTTACATAGAAGTTTCATCAACACACAGAAAGCTTGAAATATCAAAATACTAAAGATGAGAAATATACACATTATCTTTACCAGAGCCACACCTTTTGAATTTACGAACCTTATTTATACCCTTCAATAAGCATAGCTAAAATTACAATATTTTCCTTGTATAACGAAATCATTCTTTGAGTGAAAGAAGATTTCATACGGATTATAAACCGTAAAAGACTATAAATTCGGTTTAGAGGAAAAACTCTTGATTCGGTTCGATTTTAGTGGAACATAGGAGGATTTTCGGTAGATTACTTTCCGGCTAAATGGCAACACTTACGAAACGACATGAAAAAATATGAGATTTACCTCCAGACAGTAGATATGTCTCACGATGAGGTATTATGAAACTAGTGATAGTGGAAATATGGAAATCGATTTAGTCGATTATTGAAATATCTCGATGTAATCGATAGTGCTTTTGGAAATTGGAAGTGGTTTTAGTTATTAGCTATCTGCGCGATGAATCGAAATGCGTCTAAATTACATATAACTTCGCTAGTTTGACGCGCAGTCTACTCTAGTAATCCTGACACTTATAATTTGGACATTATAAAAAGATTTCATCTGCAGTCCGAATAATAGCAATAAAACCAAAATTTTTCTGTCTAAGCTAGGCTTTTGCAAGCAAGTTTGGCAATATTTAATAACGGCATAAAACATTAACTCTTGCTGATGAATGTAAGATATTATATTGTCTTGATAGAGAAGAAAGTATACGTTACAACATTTTCGAATATATGAAGGAAAACAAGGACAGGATAACAAAAAATTTGTGTCAAAATCTTTTCAAGGGAGAGGTAAAGAATACGTCTTGTTTAGCGAATTTAATCTAATGAATACTCACACATGTTTTTATTGAAGGCAACAGAAAATCTATCAGAAATGCAAAGCATCCTGAAGTTGAAGTCGCATTATTCAACTAGTTTTTACAACAAAGTGATGCACACGTTCCTTTATCATCTGTCGCGAACACGAGCCAAGACTTTTTATGGACAAATTAAAGGAGAAAATGATTTTTCAGTCAGTTCAAGATTACTCGATATTTTCAAGCTGAGGCAGGGAATACGTTTTTTCAAAGTATGTGACAAGAATCTTTCCTAATGTTGCCGCTCTAAGACCGTTTCAAGAAAAATTATTCTCTATTATTAGAGAGGCATTTCTTGGAGAGGCTTTGCCTGATACTTCGGTTCATCAAGATGAGAAATCATCACCAGTTCGAAAGATATGATAGGATTGATTAACATTCATGCCGTTTTGTAATGCGGCCGTAACTTATAAGTTTCCAACTTTCCGGCAAATCCTCATTCTTTTGAAAATGGAAAGGATTCACTACCGGTTATCTCCAAGTCAAATAGCAAAGGTTGGATAACCAGGTCCCTTACATTGAATGGTTAATGGAACATTTTAAGCCCAAGTTAAGAAATGTTCAACTAACAAACCCCATAAAACTTTGTTGCTGATAGATAATGCTCCAGCTCATCCACCTGAGGAGGAAGACAATACTGATGCAGACTTTAGGATCATGTTTCTACCACCTATGTACAGCCCACTTATATCCAAAATAAAAACGTAGCAGGTATAAAACGCCTTCTTATTCATATCATTTCTTATGAAGCTGAGGACATATATTAACCATATTGAAACAAATTATTGTGAAAAATGTTATGAATTATTTTGATTTATCTTGGAAGACCATAACTGTAATAATATACAAAAATGTTGGACACTATTATGACCAGAAGCAGGATTTACGGAAGCAGAGAGTCATATGACGAAAATCTCTCACTTTCTGAATAAAACAAAAAATTTGTTCCGTAAATCAAGAAGATTTGAAAGAATTACGGAATGTTCAATCATAATTAACCCAGAAACTGATTTGAACGACAAAATTATTACAGAATGGGCTGTGGGAGGAAACGAGTATGACATATGTTTGATTGAAGAAAAACTGATTGCCGATGCCGTAAGAAGCATTCCTGCAGATTCAGAAGAATCTGCTATATCTGAATGAGTTGATAATGAAAAGTCGTAAAAGTTGCTATGAATGTCCTCCAATTGAGCATTAGATGGACCAAAAACTTACTACTTTTAAATCGTCTCAAAGAAGAAGCCTCTAAACTAGCTAAATCTGAAATAGTACAAGCGAAAATTGATTATCATTTGAACAATATATAGTTTTTTGCATTTGTTATGTTGTATTTTGTGTATGTACATACATTTTTTAAAGTCTTTTTCGAATTCAGAGTTGTGTGTCCATAATAAACTACTATTTTCGCATTTGTTTTAAGTTATTTACATATTCGTAATAAAAATTCCATACAAAATTTCAAATGAAGAAACATAAGCACCTCCAGCAATCCGGACATATTGATTGACTGGAACGATATGTGTCTGGATTATCGAAGCTTACTTCGATTTAGATTATTTTGCCGGTCGTAGACGACAAGACACAACTGTGTGGATCATCGAGTTGATGTTCAAATTCATATAACTACATAAGATAGGAAATTAAAAAATTCTATAACATTGAGTTTTCTATTTTATAATTCAAAATCGCAAATAGGAATCGTTTTGCTGCGTTAAACAAATGAACAAATATAATATCAAGAATTCAAAATACGATGTATGTATGTATGTCGAAATAATGAACGTGAAGATTTGACAATAGGCGGGTGACAGTCAATATGGGGATAACAAGAAAATTATTCGCCTGTAATATAAATTGAATATTTTATACTTGCCTTTGGCATGTCTCATGTGTATGCACCAATGAATCCGTGTATTGAAAAAATAGTCGTAGAAAATTTAGTACAATTGTTCGAACCACACTACTGAAATATGAATAGGTATGTAATGTAGTCATCCAAAATTCAAACTTGGGCAGCAAGTATACTCCTACTAATTTATAACTACTTGATCAATAGATTATTGAAATATGACGATTATTATCAATCAATTGCGCAAATATGTCGATTATCCTCATCACTACATGAGACCGTCTATTGATTCTCGAGCAGGCGTTACCAAAACAGGATAATTGGGACCGCTCTAGTGTAAAAACCAGAAATACGGATTCTGAGCTCACTTACCTACACGTACAAGATTAATGTCTACTTTCTCACATATAATTCGCCTCATATTATTCTAGCTAATTGGTTGTATGTTGCTTGTTTTCATCACAAATAGCAACAATATATTACAATATTACATATTACTGTCGGACAGTTTGAACGACGAGAGATATGTGACAGATGTGCCTAAAACTGTTTTTTCCAGGTTTACTTAGAATTTGACGTACTTTTTTTGCAAACTGCTTATTATATTTCAGAAGAAATCCAATGCCTACCACATCTCTCAACATTCCATGAACATTATAGGATTTCCTCTCGTGTAGTCTGAAGAAATGAGAAAAAAATTACGTTAGAGTGAAAAAATATATTATTCAAAGGAGTGGAAAGGTTATGTTGCAGTGTATAACTTTCCTGCGTATTACTCATTTGTTATATAGAAAATATTATTACACCATTTAGAGAGTGAATATGGAGGGGGGGGGGGTATCGCTTGGAAATAGATCACAATATCGTAGCAGTGTGCTCTAATGTCATTAGAACTAGTTGGCAACTGAATATATTCCTATAAATACAATTCATAAAAATATTAAAATCACAATTGAAATGGAGGAAAATAACTTCATTGATTTCTTGTACCTGAACATCAATAAAATAGATAGCAAACATAATTTTTCAATATTTCGTGAATCCACCGCCTCCAGTTCATATATTAGTGGAGTATTGCCAGAGGAAGAATCTACCACTACTAGGATGTGACGTCAATGCCCACAACATGATTTGGGGCAGCACTTACACCTAACCAAAGAGGTGAGCAATTTTTAGAATTCATTTTTGAAAAGAATCTTATTGTACATAACGTGGTAAATACTCGCACGTTTGTTACAAGGGTAAGGCAAAGAGTATAAGATATCACAGTAAAAACACCGAGCCTGAAAGATCCAGTGATAAGCTGAACAGTATCGAGGGAACACTATCTATCAGACCACAGAATAATTCTGTTTAGGTCAAACCTCATAAGGAATCCTTGGAAAACAGACTGGGACAAATGCAGCAACCTTATTGATTCAGCATGATATTTTATTATATCGCATATTTATAAATGCTTACTCAAATAAATATTGTTGCTGTTAAACATTCCACAATATCTTACTGATAGGATAGAATAGCTCCGAATTTACATCTGCTTTAGAATGTAAGAAATATAAAACTCTTATGGGTATATTACAGTTCCATACACATACAATTCAACGTACCGATGTCAAACGATAATTATTTCGTCGACCTAAGCTAGTTATCAACTCAGTTTTTCCAATAATAAAGCAAAACTCATTCTTACATTGGTATCACATATATGAGGCCAACTATAATAATAAATCTGATTCAACATTTGCAGAACGTTTAATTATGGAAAACCATAACTTTAATGATAATTTTAAGATTGCAGACATTCAGAATGAAAATAATAAATTCAATCAATAGAAGTTGATAAGCATGAGAAGTTCGATATTCTGTTGAACGATAAACAAATAACTTAATAATTCTTCAATGTTAAATTTCTTCAATTAGATTTGCCGTCGGCAAACAGCTTATGGTTTAAAATCCCTCGAGAGGTTAGACCGCAATTGGATAAAATGCCACTAACCATCTTGCTCAAGATTATCATTAATGTTATATACTAGTATAGCTGTTTTCTGGTAAGCTAGTAGGTTGTAGTCTATGTTTGAAGGAGCTACGGTATTAGGGAAAATAGTTGCATATTTCTATTAAATAAGTGAAAATCAAACTCTTAATAGTCCTTTTATATAAATCTTGGAAAATCTAATATAATTAGAGTTACGGTGGATAATATCAATGCAAATCGTTCCCACTGGTAATTTATAGAATGCTTTCATCAGAATTACCTTTCAGAAGACTACAATACGATTATTGGTACAGAAATTATGTTGAAAACCAAGATGCGCTACAATGTTATGCTTGAAAGTCAGAATTCTTGTACACCTACTTCCAGATAAACCGGATGGGATGCATTTGTAGAAGAATTCTCGACCAAATTACTACTTATTAAGAAACGCTTGACGAAAAATTAGATAATACGAGCATTCCCACAAACTCTGTTCGTTATAATATAATGTATACGTTGATAACTAAAATTCGAGAAACATCATGCCATTGTTCCTATGAAGCGATGTCATTGGGAGCACATATAATAAATAGTAAATTATTCATTTAATTATTCATGAACTCGAATTTACTACATAAAATGTCAACAGATGCCTTCTTCATTCAAAATCAAATATAAAGGCCACTCTCTAACTTTACGAGTAGGACGGAATCCAATAAAAGATAAATTTCCACAGATTTCCCTTGGTTGAAAAGTTCTAAAGTCACATGAACGCAGTCCGCAAAGAGTAGAAAATAATCCAATATAACAACTTCATGTTCAAGTCTGAATCCACGTTGTGTACCGCTTACCTATCCTCTTAGGTAACTAATACATAAGTTTAGCTAAGGTACAAAGTTATCAAATTGTACCATAATAATCGTGATATTCTATGTATGTTCTAACACAGTGAACACTAATGAGTATGAGTAACTTTGTGCATGTGAACAAAGGTAATAAAATCTAAATTGATTGAGTCCAAGATATGGATATACAGGGTGAGTCAGTTTTCTGTAGACAAACTGCAACAGGATAGAACAAGTGTTTTTAAGAAGAAAAGTTCCTACAAACATATGTCGTAGAAGGCTTCGTTTTCTTTTGTTTTTTGGGAATATCTCCGGAACCGTTTATCGTACAAAAGACAGCTTTTGTTGGAATTTTCTACTCATAGTAAGCTATGTTCTGTGCGATAGAAAAAAAAAATTTATCTTAATTGGTGAAGATTTTGAAGGGGTAGTGGGTGTTTTGAACCGCCAATGTTTTCTACACAAAAAAGGTACTCTTGGTCATAAGCTTTAAAGTTGACCGTTTTCGAGAAAAATCAACTTTTATGTTGAAAAACATGGTCAATTCATACTAATTAAACAAAATTTATTCAAACGTTAGAACAAGTAACAAAACCAAAGGATTGACCATGTTTTTCAACATCAAAGTTGATTTTTCTTGAAAACTGTCAACTTTAGAGCTTATGACCAACTACTTTTTTTGTGTAGAAAACATTGGCGGTTCATATGGTTGTCTCAAAACCGTATTTTTTTTCAGTGATGTAGAAGTTGGGGAGAAAAACACCCATTACCCCTTCAAAATCTTAGCCAATTATGACTAAAAAAACATTTTTCACAGCACGGAACATAGCTTACTATGAGTAGAAAATGCTCACAAAAGCTGTTTCCTGTACGATAAACGGTTCCGGAGATATTCGCAAAAAACGAATTTTTTTTTTCAATTTCAACCCTGTATCTCGAAAACGAAGCCTTCTACGACATATGTTTACAGGAACTTTTCTCCTTAAAAACATCTGCTCTATCTCCTGTTGAAGTTTACAAAAATCAAGTCTACAAAAAACTGACTCACCCTGTATATTCTTATGTTGGTATCACGTATTACATGAGTTCACTCACATCGACAATCTCAAATTTTACTAGTAATTTAGGTATAAAACGCATGATAAATCAGATAGGTTTATCAAAAATAATAGAGATAAATTATACGATGAAGTCAAATGTGGAACTAACAAAGTGACATATGCACATTGGTTAGGCTGGAAAGACCTTCAAAAAACGGATCAAACAACATAACGTTAGTTTCATTAATAATAAATCTGATTTAGCCTTTGTAGAACATTTAATCTTCACACTTCGATTACGTCATTTGAATGTTAAAATGAGAATTTGGGACACTTCTGCAGATCAAATATATGGGTGTGATATATATTTATAAACAAAAAAACACAGTTGACATTATAGTTCAATGAAATTCTATAATTCCTCTTCAAAAACTGAAGATGGATGTCAAAAATACTACTCGAAATTGAGCTACGGTACCCAAAAACGATACAGTTCCTATTTTCACCACTTAAGAGCAAAATATCAAATCTTTACGAACCGATTCATAACCTCATCAAATTTCACTCCAATCGCATGATAATCATTCAACAACGAGGTAACCAAATAATCTTCATTTGCCGGCATACCAAGAGCACGTCTAAAGTAACAGACCATTTATGAATAGAATTAATAAGCAGTAACAATTTTTTTCGTACACAGTAAAGCTTGTGAGAGGATTCTAATGAAACATTGAAGAAAAAATATAGTAGAGTTTGTTTTCAGAGATATCATAATGATTGCATATTTTACGTTGTGCTTCCTTTATTGCTTCCTGCGTTTTCATTAAAATTTTGCTAGAGAGCTGATGGAATATCCCAACGCAACCTTACAGGGAAGATAACGCAGTAACAAGAATTTATTCATAAATGTATTCCATTACAACATGAATATTCTGAATATATATTTATAGTATAATTTCATGTTGGTAGATGAGGCTAAAAAACAAAAATTCGAGTTTAATCTGAAATTCGTTATGTCACCAACATAATTACGTAATACTTATCTTGCCTTAGATTTTAACTCTGTTGATACTCCTTTTGCTGTTTAATTAATGAGTTAAGTTTCTGTATAAATTGAGCCGGCAAACAGCTGAAACTGTAGACAAGTTTATAAAGTGAGGTGTTGAAATTATTTATAATAGCTTATCATCCAAAGTGCTACTCTCGTGATTTTTCGAACTTCCAAGCTTTATTTTGTACTTTATCCAGTGCAATTATATTATATCATAAATCTCAAAAATCTTGGACACAATTTAATAATAATTATACACAGGTTTATTGGAAATGTCAATATTTTCCCATATGATAGATAGTTTATTGGTCACCCTATGGTATTATTGCCAAGATTGATCTTTTTCAATGAAATTATGTAGAATAACATTCGTATCTAATGTAATAATATGAATATAATTCATTTGTTCAATAGTCTTATCGTAGTTGGGTGTCAATACAATAATTACCATAACAAAATATCTGATTGAAAGATAATAATTCACATCAAAGTAACAGTGATTAGGCCTCAAATAACAGGTTATACATATACGTGACAAAAGTATTCGGATAAAGTGTCTGAGTCATCTAATGAATACTAATAAAACTCTTCATCAGTAACTGTGTCATCTAATTAGAAAGAGACCTCCGCAGACAGGAAATAGTCATCATGTCGGATAGTCTAGCAACCATCAACGCGTTTAGCTCCGACGTAGTCACCTCCAAGGTGGTCTGGTAAATCTTAGAAAAACTAAATGAACTAGACAACAACAATGCAGTTACCCTCCTATGGGTTTCGGGACACATCGGGGTGAAGGATAACGAAAAAGCAGACGATCTAGCCAAAAAAGGAACCAAAACAATATTTGCTGGACCTGAACCCTTCTGCGGGATAAGCGCCAGCACAATACTGGAAGAACTTGAAAGAGAAGTTGACAAGACACCTTGGGGCATACCAAATAGAACAGGAAGACTCACCTTACGCCAAGCCATCCACCAAACTGTACTTTATAAAGCCACAGGATTGGAGGAAGTGATATAGCTCCTGAGATATCCTGAAAGGGGCAGCAGCAGAAGGAGGACACTATAGACCTTCAAGGTCACAGTGTGCAAGCATTCCCAACACAATACTTCAAGCCTTACTTCCAATACACAATACTCCTGACCACCCATTTCAATATTAAATAGCAGTCTTTCTTTTTATATACTTTGATACACGAGAAAAAAACATATAATGTTCGAAGAAAGGGGATTGTTTTTGATAACTTGAGAGCTTAGGCCAGCCAGAGGTTATCCAGGTTCTCGGAGTTATGAATTAGTAGTTGATCAGAAGAAGTTTGGATTTATGATGTATTGTTGAATCTCTTACATACATAGTAACTATCAACTATAATGACTAGTACTTCGGCTATGACTACCACGACTTTTATGACTGACTCAATACCACTATCCAATAATCTATAAGTACTTCTCTCTCAAGAGTATGCTTTGTCATGATATCATATTATTACATTGTCTTATTCGAAGGATCACTCGGCGGCCCGACATTGACTTCGATGTCACAGTGCCGCAACCTTATTGATCCAGCATGATATTTTATTATACCGCATGTTTTTAAATGCTTACTCAAATAAATATTGTTGCTGTTAAACATTCCACAATATTTTCCTGATAGAGTAGAATCATCTAATTACTCATTCAGTGTGTAGTAAGATTTTCGTTTTAGAAATCGACTCAGCTTATTTTTTAATTGTGTGGGCTGTGTAGGGGTATAGGGATATCTTGTGAGAGTCTAAGCAAACCAGCCTCTTGTATTGTTCAGGTAGACAAGAAGAATGACCATTTGGTCAAGGGCAAGAGAAAATACACTAGTCTAAGCGAGGTCTAAGCTATCCTCATCTACGTCGATTCTTTATCGCAGTTATTGACTTTCAATACCACCGTCGATTTTATTCAAGCTATATGTAGAGAATACGCTCACGTTGCACAGCCAATTGAAATATCATCTCTCGAAAATTGTTGGCAACAATTAAATGATAAAATTATATTGAGTTTATTGAATGATAAATCAGATGCTTCGTTGATGAATATTTGCCTCAAACAAACAGTCGACGTAATCTTTCCAGAATTAAAACATGATGAAGGTGATTGGATTAGAATTTCACCAATAACTCAATAAGAATTACATTATCAATCATGGATTATAAAAATTGGTCATAATTTTAATTTCAGTATTTTTCCAAAAGATTGAATAGAATGATTAAAATTAAGTTTTCACAATCAGAAATTGTTATTTCAGACTATTTTTATTTTGTAAAGAATGTATAATTTTGTCAGACGATGATTAATTCATCGAAATGGAGCAATTTTATGACGATGAAAATGATGAAGAAGCCAACGACGTTCAATGCTTGACTTGTTAATTTTTTATAATAATTTTCTATTCTATGGAATAATTAATAATTCTTATTATCTATGAGAAACCGTAAAAGCTGATTTGACCGAACATTGATTCTTTAAATGGGTAGTTACAGTCATGTATGAATGGGAAATAATCATTTTCACCTCATCAGGCCCTGCAAAGATCACCTTTAAGAAGGTAGAGCGTGACGTTGTACGCACACTCTTGTCCTTCTTTACCTTCTTGGAACACAATATTTGGAGAGGCTCTGGAGTGAAAGACGATTTATTTTCCATTATTCCATGATTGTAAATATCAGCTAACTAAATTTCAGCTTTGGTCAAATCACATTCCTATTGTTGGTTCTGTGAGGTCCTTATGTAAGTGGAGAACGTGCACTTTACAGCTTATCTGAGATGGAAGGCGCAAATCCTGAAAAAAGGATATGAATCTCAACTTAATATATATTCAAGGCAAATTCTCTCCTCGCATATGTATTAAATATTATTTTATTCTCATAACTAAAATTCTACCCTAACCTAACCAAACCTAAAAAAAATTACTGCAAAACACCCTCTTCTCATTCTAAATTAAACATTATTTTTCTTCGATCATCTAACTTTAAGTTGATGATGGAAAAATTGTCTAGCCTTGTCCAATGATTTTTTCTCTATTCTTGCGGTCTTTGGGGCCCTGTGTCCTGCTTGTATGTGGAACGACTCACTCTTATTTATGGTGCATATATAACCGAAAAATCAGATCTTTGATCTTTGTTGAACGACAACATGAAATATATTGCTGCCTCCCGGAGTGTTGTGGCTACAGAAGTTCAAACAATTTTCATCTGATTTTTTATCAAGATACATCCTACTGATGATGAAATATGAACAATCTACCAAGTTCTGGTTTATTTTTTATTTTGTAGGAATAGTCATGGAAGGAGTCAAAAATTCTAATTTCTTGTGCTTTCCATTTCTTTTTCTAATACAAAATCACCAATTTTTTTTAAGAATATCTTATATTTTAGTGCGATATATATTGGTAGAATAATAATTTCAATCAATATTCTTTGTTATCATCCGTATATCAGAATAATCTATAGGTTTGATGGAATGTTGAAGTTGAATTTTCCTACACAGCCAATCATAAACAATAATAACGATATTAAAATAATAGAAGTATCTCAAAAATAATATGAACGAGTTTTCAACGGTGTCTTTTCAATGTAATAGTTTGTTTATAAATTTTGAAAAGTAATGAACGAGATTTCAGTATATTATTGACGCTTACACATACAATATCAGAATCATCCTTATAATGAGACGATGTCTAGGAATATCGATACTGAGGATGAGAAGGAAAAGAGTTTATAACTGCTTAACGAGATACGAGATACTATAGAGAAGGATATGGATTACTTTGCATAATAAACTGCTCACATTTTAGTTTTTTCTTTTATTTTTTTTTTGTCTCCAGAATCAACAAGTTCGAAGGTTCATAAAACCATCCATAAACAGCATATTGTGTAACTTGTTTGTTCGCTTGTTTTCAACTTTCCCAATCAAGTGCATGTGCACTTCATTTCATCGAGTTACAGGATTACATAGGTCAAACTACTTGAAAGAATAAAACCTAAAATTTTATATCATTGCCATGTTCGTGACTGAAGATCTCTGAGGATTTAATATAGGATCCTCGAAAAAATTAAAATCATTCATCATTTACAAAACTATAAAGTGATATTAGGTGAAAACTGGATCATTCAGAACTGTATAACTAAATATTAATGTGATGCTAGATCGATAATTAGGTAAACAAAATAAAACACGGAACGTTAATTTGGATAAGAACATTACAAAAAGGAGCATCACTCTTATCCTCTGGAAATACTGAGGACCTTTCAGCTACGGAGTACTCATCATTAGAGTAAACTAGTAAAACTGGAAGCACAACATCAGATTTCAACTATTTGCGAAATAACTTTTAACGTCGTGCACAACTCCCATCTACTTTTTAATTGATTTAGTATTTCTTTAAAGGAACCCTAAAAATCAGTTATCTGTCAATTCTGCATTTGTGTACACTTACATTTTACTGAAATTCTTTACAAAAGGGCCTCAAAATGATAACAGTGTATGACAATTAACAATGATTTTAACTTATTATTGCACATACTAAAAATAATTTAGTTGTCTTAACAAAATATGTCAACATGACAGCCGCCTACTAGGTAAATCAAAGTTTAATTAAAATTCCACATTATGAGAATCATGTCATGTACTTGCAAGTAAATTTTTGTTTTCTCAGGAATCTTCAATTTTTCGAAAAATTCAAGAGACCGTTTTTAATTGGCAATATACACATAAGAGAGAAAGTTAAGTGAAGAACAAATCTTAGGGGTGGTTATTTCTACCCCTTACAAACATAGTGGAAACCAGCAACTCAGTTATTGCACCCTTCTTAATAGCAAATAATGTGTGCTTCATTTTATTTTTGTAACTTTTTGAATTTAGAAGATAAAAAAAAAAACTACTTTTTTGGCCCCCCTTTTAAAGGGCTGTATCTCAACATTAGGGGGTCAAATGATTTTTTTTATATGAAACACCCAGCTTATTTTTCAACAAGGAATCACCCCCTGAATTTTTTCGCAGTTATTTATTTACACCCTGTATAGGGGTAGATAATAACAAGCTTCCGAATGTTCTCAAGGAATTCACTGCCAGTGGAGCTACATAATAGGACATTGCCAACTATACAAATAATCACTCCAATAACTTTTGTAGTGACTCAAATAGAGCATGTAAAAGTAAAGCTGATTTCACTCTGATAAAAATTTTAATAATAGTAGGTACGTTACTTTTAGTCTCTACAACTTGGTAGGAAGTGCATGAGGAAATATGAAAAAACATTGGGTTTTGATGAAATTATTGTGCTAAGTTGAGTTCAGACCAGGGATCTTTACCAAATAGCAAAGAAAACTATTGAGTGTATGTGTTAAGTGCTGCCATCTATGTTTTGTTATTGGACGTATATATAAATAAGAAAGTTGAATAGGGGTTGACAAAAGAAGTATTAATTAATGATTGATGTACTGTTTGAAGTTATAAAATGAAATGTATATTCAATAACTGAACTTTCAATAGGTTTTGGTCCCAGAAATCATCTCTGTGTGAGAATTAATTGATTAAAAGACGTTGTGTCTATAATCTTTGTATATGAACAGATCTATATGAGTACCTGTACTTATTTATTTTGAATTGTCATTTTTATTTTTTTTAAATATGACTTCTCGAATTTCAACTGATACTAACCGTATGAAATTCAATTATTCATTAACAATCCCTGATATTACAAACAAACAGAAAATTTGAAGATAAGAATCAGAAAGATGCAGCAGCTACGTTCTTTCTTACAGCTAAATATGGATGCTGCTCAAATCTCGTTGATAGAAAACTGTAAGGCAGCTAACAAAATTGGATTCAATTTACTGTTTAAAATCAGAGAGTAATAAAATTATGACCCGTTCTAATGTTTCATAAATATAAAATGAATCCAAAAGATAACATAGCACTACACATAGCTATGGTAGAGAGTCTCGCTAGAGATGTTAAAGATGTTGGGGAACAATTGAGTAGTTTATTAATTAATACTAAAATCCTCAGCTCATTACCACCAAAATATAGAAAATTACTTCAGGCGTGGTTATCAATACCTGAAAGAAAACAAACCATAACAGAGCTAATGGCTCGTTTACTAGACGAAGAATTCAATCTGAATAATTTAGAACAAAAAGAAGAAGCGCTTGCTTCTATAACCATGAATAGTAATTTTAAAAATGATTGCCATTATTCTAGCTCTAGAGAAAACAATTACAAAAACGATTATTACAAGAATGACAAGAATTACAACATCAATTTTTCTGCTTTTGATATAATAGATACTGCTTTTAATACTACTAATGATAAAGATATTTGGATCCTTGATGTTACATCTCATATGACTGGGTGCTTAAATTATTTTTCAGGTAAAACAGAAACTGAAAGTCCAGCTGAAGTAATACTAGCTTCTGAGAAACAGTTGGAAGTTGAAGCGAAAGCAGAAATAAATATAAAAAATTATATTAAATGGTATGATTCTGTTATAAAAGAAGTCCTTTATGTACCTACCTGAGCTCAAAAGAAATTTGTTATCTGAATGAGTTCTAACCAAAAATGGAATGAAAATAACCAAGGAGGAAAACAAAGTAGTAATTTTTAATAATATGAACAAAGTTATAGCACTGGGTGTTTGGGAGTGCAAAATATTTTATTTTATTTAAGGATGAAGCATCTGGTTATAGAATTATTCCTTTTTTGAGAAATAAAATTGGTATCATCGCTCTTAAATATTTTTGTAACGTTCTTAGAAATAAATATGAGCAAGAGGTTAAGCTTCTTCACACTGATAATGGTAGAGAATACGTAAACCGTTGATTGGAAGATTCAATCAACGCGTAAACTCAGAATTACAAGATTTTGCTAAAAACAGAGGAATATAACTTGAAACCACAGCGCTGTATACACCAGAACAGAATTCTCGGTGTAAACGAGACAACAGAACAATTATGAACATGGTCAGGTCAATGATGAATAGTATGAATTTACCAAAATTCTTATGAGCAGAATCTGTTAATTGTGCTATTTATATTCTTAATAGAACTGGTACAAGACAAACTCCCAGATTTACTCAATTTGAATCAATATCACATATGCAAAAATTTGGTTGTGAAGCTCATATTTTCTTTCCGGACTCAACGCAAAAGAACTGGATTATAAGTTGAAATGTATAGTTTTGGTGAGTTATGATAAAAATTTAACAAACCACAAACTTTTTGATCCTGACACAAAACAAATACAAGTCGCAAGAAATATTGTTTTCAATGAATCGCGGTCTCGATGGAAAAAACAATACAAAATCATAATGTAGGACTACCAGATTGCATTCATGAAGATAAAAACTTACCTGATGGAAAAGAGCGGGAAAATCAGAAAAATTGAAGTTTGGACAATGAGAGAAAAACAAAAAATCAAGGAAATCAGTTTTTAGATGATGTATCTTAAGAATCGGTTCAAAAAAATATTGATGATGGAATCCCCAATGATAATTTCTATGATATAAAACCACCAATGCATTATATTACCATATATGTAGAAGAAAATGAGCCACAGACATTCGAAGAAGCAATAAATTTACCAAATAAAGATGAGTGGTGTCAAACAATAAAAGAAGAGCTGGATGCTATTGAAAAAAACAATACATGGACCTTGGCTGCATTACATTTGGACAGAGAAACCATAGAGTCAAAATGGGTTCCCAAAATCAAACGCAAACCTACAGAGGAGATAACTAGATATAAAGCGAGGTTATGTGCAAAGGGATTCACCCAGAAAGAAAAAATAGATCATTATGAAACATTCTCACCTACCACCAGTTTTGATTCTATTAGACTCCTACTCTCAATTGCTGTTCAACGAAATATGGGATTCACTAAATTTGATATCAAAACGACCTTTTTAAATATTGAGTTGGGAGAAGAAATGTATATGTGTCCCCCACCTGGATTATTCTGCAGGTTGAACAAAAGTCTGTATGGACTCAAACAATCCTCACGATGCTGGAACATAAAATTTGACAAATTTATGAAAAAGAACAGTTTCAAACAATTCGATTGTTGACAAGTGTATTTAAAATGGAACACGTGATGAAAGAGAAATGTTCTTGTTCCTATATGTCGATGACTGTCTTTCGATTGGAGATGATAATACATCCGAGATGTTCAATACACAATTGAAAACAGAGTTTTCACTACTTCAGAGTCGAATTTTTTTATGGGGAAGGAAATAAAATATAATAGAGAAGAAGACACACTTTTTATAAGTCAAATTGGTTATACTGAACAGCTGACTAGAAAGTTCAATTTAACTACAGCTAATTCTAGCAGTGTTCCAGCTGATTCTCAATCACAATTGAGGTCAGCATCACCAGATCATACACTCAAAACAACAATCAACCATATCGCGAAGCAGTGGGAGCATTATTATACTTGTCAATTGTTAGTCGACCAGATATATCTTTCGCTGTAAACCAAGTTAGTAGATACACAAATAATTCCAATGATGCACACTGGAATGCAGTGAAGAAATTCATCAAATACCTAATAGGAACAATCAATTACGGAATTTCATTTGACTATCACTGTCAAATTCCAAAATTGACATGTTTTCCAGACTCGGACTACGCAGCTCACATAGATACAAGAAGATCGACAACAGGATATATCTTCTGTATGTACGGCAAACTTGTTACTTGGTGTAGTCAGCGTCAAAAGACAGTGGCTCTTTCAACGACTGAAGCTCAGTATATAGCTGTTTCCATGGCAGCCAAATGAGCTCTATGGCTTCGTATCATACTCAATGACGTCCAGACTGGTACGCAAAAAGCCACAAACATTTTGGTGGACAATCAGAGTGCCATAGGTCTGGTAAGAAATCCTGAATTCCGTAAAAGATCTAAGCATTGATGTGCGTCATCATCACATTAGGGATTTTGTTGACAACGGAGAAATCCTAGTTTCATACATTCATACCTCAAAGCAGCTAGCTGATACATTAACCAAGGCACTTACTAAAGAGGTATTTAATAAACTGCGGAATAAATTAGTTTCTCCTTGTGAAAAATAAACTTTGATAGAAGTTTTTTTCTATTTAGAATAGTTTTGATGTTGATTATTCAATATTGTTTTTTATGGAAACACATAACAAGTGGGAGCATTAAGTGAATGTGTTAAGTGCTGCCATCTATGTTTTATTATTGGACATATATATAAATAAAAAGGTTGAATAGGGGTTGGCAATAGAATTATTAATTAATGATTGATGTAATGTTTAAAGTTACAAAGTAAAAGTTATATTCAATTACTGAAATTTCCATAGAAACATTATAAATTCTAACAAAGTTAGAAACGAAAGAGGAGTAACGCAATTCGCTGATGATATAGCCCAGTCGATTAGCGAGTCTTCTAATGAAGCACTGAGTTCAAAATTAATAGTCAATCCTGAGATATTTGAAGGCTGGTTCTGTTGAATGACCTTAGTATGAATATTAACAAGTCATAATGATGAAACACAATGGGCAGAACAATAAACTTTTGTAGGATCTCGCATGCGCTTCGCTATAATACTATGGGGCAACTCTAGTCATGATGACAGATTATTAAAATCACAAATTGAGATATATATTGAATCAAATCTCAATAAGGAGATGTAAGACGCACTTTATCAATCATGGGGTCTTTACCTTGTGTAGTCTATTCATATTCCTGAATGCATCATGTTTGTCAATCAGAATAATAAGGAAGGAAACATTCGAAAATTGATCTGAATAAAAAAACAAAATTATTCTATATATGCAGGAAAATTCTCATTTCTCAATCACAAATATATGGAATGACTCGTAGAATACAGAAGCTTAAAAATTAAAAAGTTACTTTGATGACAGTGATATTATTATACTATGATGTTCTATTTTGACAACTGTTTTAGTGTGTACTGTGCACATAGATATGGTTGAATTATACAATTTTTCAGTGTTCAATTCTTATTTATAGTGTTTTGATATCTCATTTAAATATATTATATATATATGTGTATGTATGTATATGTTTATATATATATATATATATATACTGTGCCCTTGTTCTACTTTGCTATTGTTTGATACGTTCTAAATCTGCTAATATATAGGCTCAGGTGTTACTACATTATCTAAAATTGTACTCAATTTTGTACAAATAAGCTTTTGTATATTCTTCTCATACAATAAATATACAAAAATAATAATTGATTGATTTGTTATAAGAAATACCATTGGGAGGCTCCTTCCTATACGTAAATAAAGTACCTTGCAACCGCTTTTATGCAAGTTAACTTGACTACATTTTCACTATAATGAACCAAATATTCTCACAAGGATGGCATTACACCCCGAGCTACTACAAGACTTGGTATCATGAGTTGAACAGATCCAAACAAACCAAAATTTCAACATGTGGATCATGCTGGTGTTATTTATTATTTATTCATTGACAATAGTTATACCTGACCTCGTTAATTTCGTATAACTATTTTGTGTTGAAGTATCAAATGGAACCTAGTCTAATAATCAGAAAACAATGAGTATAAAGTTGTACAGTTATTTATCGTTCCAGTCATAATAACTTCAGCAATTAAAACTTTTTCCTTATAGACTATGAGCTGCTTCATAATCTACTTAAGGTTTTCACAGAGGTCCAGGGATTCGTGCCTGAACGATGAAAACTTTCAAAGCACAAATTATGAAATTAATGAATAAATACCGCAGAGAATTATCTCTGTGTTTTATGAAACATGAACTCTTAGAGATCGAAATATTGTTAGTGGGAGAACAACATAGCAAATGAACGAATATGAATGAATAGAGTAATAATTATTATCCTGAATTTCTCACTTAGAATGATTATTATTGACAAATGTTATAAGTTCTCAACAGGTAACATTCACGGACAAAACTCGGGTTCAGCCAAGTATAAGTAGTTGAATTGAGTACATTAAGGAATGTATATGAATATTCAAATTTCACAGAATCTGCATGATAACAAATATGTATTGTATTTAATACGCGATGTAATGATTTTAAAAAGTTTTAAATTTTATTGAATCAATTGTAGGGTAGTAGCGATTATTATAAGTCCTACAGTATTCTTTGGTATGCAACTTGAAATATAGTTTTTATTTTATAATAATGATTCTTAAGCGTGGTATGAATGATATATACATTGTTGGGAAATGGGTCACATTTACACTTATGTGTATTATATTTTCGTCTTTACTTACGTTTCGATACTATTGATAAGAAATAATCACCCTTATCCACTGAAAATACTATTAAAGTACTGAGGACCTTTCGGCTACCAAGTAGCCATCATCATAGTAAACTAAATTAGAAATCAAAATGTTCCTGTTTGAATACTATTTGAGGATAATAATGTAAACAGAGGGTTACCCTCAGCTGGAGATTAATCAGAATTTAATAAATAGCTTTTTCGTTTATAAATTTCCATCTCTTCTAAATTACCTAAGATTCATAAACTGGGTAATTCCATGAGATATTTCGAACATTAATTGTCCTACGTATAACATGGCAAAATGGTTAGTGAAGGATTTTAGCAACTTCCAAGCCGCACCGAGTTTGTCTATGAAAAATTCTTTGGAACTTATTGCAAAATTGAAACATTTCAAACTTGAACTTGGTTATACTCTCGTTGCATTTGATGTTGTTCCACTATTTACAAAATACTCCAATCCCTGAGTCGATAAACATTCTGAAGAAATGGCTTTCAAATATTAATATCTCAGATAGAAACTGCACAGAATACGCGATCCTTACATCTTTATGTATGGAGCAACTTTATTTCACATTGAACAAAAATCGCTATAAACAAACAAGCGGATGTCCAATGGGCAATCCACAACTTTTTGGGCCAATATTTTTCTAAGCGAACTTGAAAACTCCTTGAAATCAAAATGGATAATCAGCTTCCTTTCCTAGATACTGACATTATAAAAGACCATTAAGGTATATATCGGTGTGAGTGGGTTTTCGATGAACAGAATATCCTAAAGTACCGTCAGTCTGTCGACTAACTAAAACCGTCTAGGAATGGGAGTGAACGTTTCAATTTAACTTCCATGGTGGAAATGGTATTGAGATGTAATGTAATTAAATGATTGAGGAAGGGAACAAGATTTTCGCAACCTTGTTGCCAAATAACAAAAGTGTCGTCGACATATCTGAATTAACGTTTAGGCTTGAGAACAGATGAGTCAATAGCATATTGCTCAACAGTTATATATTATCCATAACCGGAGAAAGTGGGGAACTCATGGCAGCTCTCGAAGACTGCTCGTGAAACTTGTCATCGTACAGAAAATATTTGGAAGATAGACAAAAATCAATTGACGATAGTAAGTCCATTGAAATGTTTTTGACAGGTAAAAGTTGAGAAATTAGTTCATAGATTATTCAACGTCCCTTTGAGCCAGCAAAATTATAACAACGGAGTTGAGAAACTTCTGCAAATTGCGTTGGACAATGGTAACCTAAAATCTTTGAACAATAATTCAATTTTGAAAATAAAAAGGAAATTGGAACGTAGCCAACTATAACCAAATTAGAGCATTACCTTCAAATGGAATTCAAAAGATTCACTTATCATACTTCAGTAATTATTAAATTCCATAGGTTGTTTTCTGAATTTGCAATACAACCAGCTTATTTATGTAAGAACAAGCTAAAACACCGTTTAGGCAACACCTTTGATAAAGTTTCCGATTTCGACAAATCCGGGATTTACAAAATCAATTGTGAGTCGTGTTCAAAATGCTGTGTGGGACAAACTAGAGGGAACATTTTGCTCATAGAAAGGAAAATAATGGTGATAAATCAGCGGTAACCGAATATATTTAGAATACAGGTCACACCATTTCTCAAGAAAGTTTAGCACTTCTAAAACACCGTACTGACAAATATCTAGGTAATTTGGAAAGGACGGAAATGTATAAACGAAAAAGCAATTTATTAAATTCCTGTTTATCTCCAGCTGAGGGTAACCCTTTGTTTTCATTTCCAAATAGTATTTAAACAGGAACATTTCGATTTATACTTTAGTTTACTCTGAAGATGGGTGATTATTTCTTATCAATAGTGTTATAATATATCCACAGTGTGAACTCTTTGTAGGTAATTACATCTCGATCTCTCGACAATCATCAGAAAACGTTTAAAAACTAGTTCACATCAACTAAAGCGCGGGATTTCTCAAACCAATTGTTCGAAGCACTAACCGCCTTTATCGCTTCAATCTCAATTTAAAATGTCCCAACAACGAACAAATCACGAATAATTCAAATTAACACAGTCATGTCCCGAATATCTGATTATTAAAAAACGACTACACAGTAAATTTTCCATAATTGAAGACATCATATCTCATCGACAGGATCAATAGTCTGGCACTAGATTCCTTTGCGCCAAAGTACCTACAATGTTAAAAGATGTGTTTAAAATGTATGACCATGATAGGAAAGGTCTGTGCTGTATCAATATTAGGTACTAATTTTTATCGGCTTTCTTCATACACACAATTTTAAACAAGATAATGATGTGTGTAGAAATTTGCCTGATTAATTAAATTTGTCTCGATGATTATCATCACTTCTACTATTCACCGACTTATTATCATGTTTTGTTTGTATCATCTTCAGGATTGAGCTTTCATATTGATTGGTTTCTTCAGATGAAATATAAACATTTTTGAAATCGAACTGATGGTCATAATCAAAACAATTTCGAACAAGGGCAATAGAATTCTCTAAGTTTCTGGTTTTAGTGCAATACCTATGTCCATACTCTCTTTCTCGTTATTATTATTTACTATCTTTTTCGTAATTTATATTTATAGATTCCTGTATAAGTCATATCGCAATCTGAACAATTTAATGTATATACCATGTTGGTTTGTTCATCATAAGGTATTGATGGTTTTAGATTAGAAAAATATTTACCAACACTGTTAGTAGGTTTATTTACAACATTTATGTTACACTTTTGTAATCTTAGGAAATCCCACGCTTTAGTTGATCTGAATTAATTTTTAATGGCTGCTGATGGACGTGAGCCGGAACGTACGTAGATTCGAAAATATGATAGATATAAGTCTTGATGTAATCTATTTCTCTAGAATTGACGTATAAGTATTTTTATTTATAAAAAATTATATACAGTGAAAATTTCTCCGCTTATTATAAGCTAAAAAGTTGAACAGAGTCATGAGGTGCATTTAGAGAAAATACTTTTGCTTATACAGAATGTTCCATTTCATCTGGACGTTATACCACTGCGTAATTTTTCAATGGAACATCCATTTTTTTGATTCGTTGTTTGATTCTAAGTCAACCTGTTGTATCCTACATGTCAATTGTTTTTGAGAAATACCACGATTGCAGTAGTGCTGTGAATATAACCGTGCAGTAAACCATGAGGATTAGAAATATGCGGTTCTGGCAATTCGTTTTGTAAGAATCGTTCTATAATTTTCACTACCACTAAAATGTATATGAGTGATAAATGTCGTTCATATAGATATCGACGGTATTTGAACACTGCTAGTGTCATGCTTACTGAACCGAATGTCATTTGGGATAGGGTGGAAAAACACTCCAATGATTACATGCAAAAGCCTTCCTTTAATGGTTCAAGAGATTCAATAATAGAAGTTGTCATTATTTTATGTTTGTTTTCAACATCTTCCGATGGTTGCAAGAGTTACGAAATCTGTGATTTTTTTTTACTGAACAACGCATAGCAACCCTTCCGTTGATTGTGAAATTGAATTCTTGATCGACTGATATCCTATCTCTAATATTTTTCGCGTGAAATTCGGTTATTCCAAAACTCTCTAAGCGTGCTGCTCGAGGAAGAAAGTAGTAATTGTTGATAGCATCGTTTGATTTCCAACTGGGTACATGAACATGATGTGGGCTTATAACGACAAATACATGCTATTAACAGTCGTTTTTGTTCAGTTCGATATCAATCCGGCTATCATAAAATACATAATGTTCCAAAACAAACATATTAAAAAAGGGAACATGACATAATATAAGGGCACTATTTATTCTCCTAAATGTCCTTGGTTTTGATTTAGAACAACTGAATACAAAAAAAGACATCTTCACATAAGGGAGAAGTACAGGTGTAACTTTCAGAAAAGCTAGACCACGGTCGTACATACAGGTCTGGAAACGCGGGGCTGTTTCCTATGTGAGAAGAGGGACCGCTAAGCGTCAACTGTCGCGTAGTATCAAAAGACGTCACGGGTGGCGAGGGATGTTATCTGGCACGTATACGACCGTGTTCTCTGACAACTGTCAGTTGACTTGTAAACACAAGGAATACCTGTGTTTTTAGAAACAAACTACGAAACCGTGCATTATGCCGAAATGCAAAACGGGATACAAAAGTGTAAAGCAAGAAACTTATGTTTTTAAAGTGCCGAAAGATGCGGAAATATCAAAAAGTGGATGCTTGCGATTCCGGATAGAAATCGTTTTAACGAGGTCTTTTGTGTGCGTCATGTATAACGAAAAAGGGGAAGTTATTTTTAAGGTGAGTAATACATTTTGACAAGAGTAACAGTTCTATTCCTCTCTCAAATCAGAATACTTAGTAACACTGCTTGCTATTCCGGAAAGAAATCGTTTTACCGATCCAAGCGCTAGCTAGTAGCTGAGCGAGGGACTACGAGTTTGGCGACGCGTAAGAGACACTTGCCAAACATACGAGTCCCCAGACCTGTATGTACGACCGTGAGCTACACTTATCAATTAGCGCATATATTCCGCGGTAGTTGCCAGTCTCCCATAATTTTTTCTTTTTAAAAATCTGCATAACACAAACACACACAACTCACACGCACAGCCACACACGCACGCGCACGCGCACACACACACAAGCACAAGTATATGCACACGTAAAAGAACAAGCACACGCACAGGTACATACACACCCACTCATTCACCCACACGCTTGTGCATTAGTGCGTGCGTGCGTGCGTGTATACGTTTGTGTATGTGTGTATGTGTGTGTGCACGTGTGTGCGCGCACGTCTATGTATGTGTTATATTTTGACTACACTGGAGGGAAACATATAATGTTCAAAAAACATCGTGTGAGCCAGCGGTGGAATGTAGAAAGAGGAAATGGGCGTTCGAATTTTACTTGAATTTATGAATGTCATAGGCATAGGAAAATATCTTACTAGGTGCAAAAAGTACCACAACTTCGCCGTTAGATAGAAAAATGAAGTCTGATAAGAAGAAGTTTGGCGGGTCTCGAGCTTGACAATGAAGGGGTGACGAGCTTGAGTTCGTCTGGTCCACTCATCTGGAATTCCTCGTTGTGGAACATCAGACTAGATTTCTGATGAACATAGAAAAGGGAGAGCGCTCACCTTTCTACGATGATCCAGAGAGGTCAATGACATCATCAATCTGACGAATATCTCTCTTCTGGATGAAATCCTGAAACTTCAGCATATGTTTCGAAGCCGCACTCCAAAATCAAAGTTTTTGTGGAGCGATTTTCGCAACGGACCTCACATTGTCATCCCCTGAGAGGGTGCTGTTTGTGGTGATCCCAAGCATGAATCTGGAAGACTTCATAGGAATAGTTGTACCTGACATCATCATATTAAGGAGTGTGGGATCCGCCTTCCTGGAGAAGATGCAGGGTTGAGTTTTGGTTACATTAAACTCTACTATATTATCACATCCCCATTTTCGAATCATCCAGATCTCTATTAATTACGTCAACCTGTATCTGTCTCTTTCTCCTGGATTCACTAGATGTGAGAGCGATATGGAGTGTATCATCATCCGTTAAGCTGCGGACTTGACAGCTGGTCACTTTCAGCAGATCGTTGATATGGAGCAGAAGCAAAGTTGGTGCCAAGACATATTCCTGAGGAACATCAGCTTTTATAGCCATTGTATTCGAGGATACTCCGTCAACCAGCACATGGAGTGGCCTATCTGAGAAGAAACTCGATAGTAAGCCACAAAGTTGCGGCGGCAAACTATATGACAGAAGATTCCCGATAAGAGTCTTTGGTAAAGGCTGCATTGCAGTTGGAAAGGGCTCTAGATATTAAGTTATACTTTTATATGGAAAAAGGGTGATAGCGTAAGCTAAATTGTACTACATATAAAGTTTGAATCGTTGTTCACTCACTTATAATCATTTCATATTTCTTTTATTTACATACTAAACATAGTTCCTGCAAATCTTTAATATTCTGTACAGACGTTTTGTAAGCTAGCACCTCTAAAGTACCCCAAAGGGCAAATCTAACGTAAATTCAAATCAGGTAATCGAGCCAAACAACAGTCTTCAAAGTGATAACTAAGAAACATCCTTACCGCTTGATGGCAATGAGCGTTACTACCATCCAATTATAACCACAATAGACATTTCAGGCCCCAGGGGCTTGAGTACTTACGGAACTCAATGATCAATTCTGAAAATTTGAGGATTTAAGGAAAACTGAAAATATTTTGGATTGTAGACTCTTTTGAAAAAACGTGCTATCAAAAATTCAGAATGATATTCCGTTTGCAGATACGTCCAGGGACTAGGCCGAACAAGAACATCCTGTATATTATGCAGATATGAATTCCACTGAGTGAAACTTAATTATTATGTGTGTATTCGAATATTGCAAATGCAATTGATGGGAAGAACGACTTCAGCGTTTCCTTTTGGATTAGGAAAAGGTTAAAATCCATAAATTGAGTTGCTTTGTACTCTTTCACATGTTTAAGGAGTTCCTGATATCTTTGATATCCGGTTCCTAACGTGAATAAACTTTAATCCTCTCATGAGGCTTCACGATATACTCTTCTTGCGAGACCGTTTCGGATTGCTATTCCTGCCATCAAACCAAATCTCGTACCACTCATAAGATTCTCTATTATTCGACTGGACTAGAACTGAGAATTTTATTATAATTTCGTCATAATAGACCAGTTACCAGAGGAAAAATTAAAGAAAAAAAATTGAAGGTGTAAATTTGCAGTGTTTATATACGTATTTTGATGCGCTGAAAACGGGAAAAATAACTAAAAAATTCCTGAAAGTTAGCTTCAAAAGTTACGGCCATTTTTTGGCGCGAAAAAAGATGATTTTCATGTTTTTTGCGTTTAAAAAGAAAACAGTGGCCCAAATGGAAAAACATGTGGAGAGACAAATTGTACAAAAAGTGAAAACGCATTGTTTGAGCAGAAATATAAGTCATTTCGATGTTACAGTCTTGAGATATGAGCAAAATAGTGTTTTTTAGGGGAATACAAATGTTTTTTTTTCTCATTCGAATATCAATCAAATTGGAATACATTTTTTTATAAACTTTCTACTGTGTTTTTTTTTTTTAATCTTTCATTTTGGCTCCACAATCGGCCATTTCCAAAAATCCCTAAAACTGAGATTGCCAGCCGAAAGATAGACTTATCGACAAGAAAAAAAAATCCTCTTGTAGATCTCAACAAATATGATACAAAACATCCTTCATTACTATTTTTGGGGCGTATTTTACGCTGAAGAAAACTTTTCTAAGTTGAATAGAAATTGAGATATTGATATAAATGTGTTTAGGCCTCCGCAGAACCCAATTTTGGGCCTATAGAAAAAAATTGGAAATCGTTAGAAAGTAGACAAATATTCTGATCTAAATCCAGAAATAAGACCTCGTAGCTATCATCATCTCGAATTTAGAGCGCGTTGACATATAAAAAATAATGTGTAAAATAATGCAGCGGCGTAAATTTCTTTACCGCTTATCTTCCGTAATAGTAGATTTAAACTAGTAAATTGAAATTCAAAATTTTTTTTGAATTTTCACAACTTGATCAGAATCAAAATAACTAAAAAATGATCACATCAATCTTAAATATTATTATTGCACATTGAACAATGAATAATTTGTTTTAACTTTTCCTTTCAACGCTTTAAAACAGTATACTTTAAGTCATTATAAGTTTATACAAATATACAATAATCATTACAGGTTCCGAAAAAATGAGAAATTTCGTATCAATAAATTAATATACGTAAGTATGATGAGTCATCGATTAGTTTTCCGATTCTTCTGAATATACTATTAATTTGAAGTTTATGGCGGTCACATGAAAATGCGTTTACATTTGTTAAATATGATTCTTGAAAAATAATTTAAATTGAATATAACAATGTGCAATAATAATATTTTAAATTGAAGTGATCATTTTTTAGTTATTTTGATACTAATCAAATTTTAAGTATTCAAAATTTGTATTAATTAAGTATTCAAAATTTATTTTTGAATTTAGATCAGAAAATTTATCTACTTTCCAACTATCTCCAATTTTTTTCTATAGGCCCAAAATTGGGTTCTGAGGAGGCCCAAACACATTTACATCAATATCTCAACTTCTACTCAACCTAGGAAAGTTTTCCACAGCGTGAAATACGCGTCGTGAAATACTATAACAGAACCTGAGATTTGATCATCCTAAAAAATTTCAACATTTTCCGAGATCCGAAATTTTCAAAGTTGTCCTACATTTTTTTTAAGCCCCAAAAACAGTATTGAAGGATGGTTTGTATGACATTTGTTGAGATCTACAAGAGAATTCCTTTTTTCTTGTCGATAAGTACATTTTTCAGCTGGCAATCTCAGTTTTAGGGATTTTTGGAAATGGCCGATTGTGGAGCCAAAATGAAAGATAAAAATAAAACACCATAGAAAGTTTATAAAAAAATGTAATAATAATAATTTCAATTTGGATAGAATATTTTTTTGGTCAATATTCGAATGAGTAAAAAAAACATTTGTATTCCCTTAAAAAGACATTAGTTTGCTCATATCTCAAGACTGTAACATCGAAATGACTCATATTTCTGCTCAAACGATGCGTTTTCATTTTTGTACAAATTTTCTCTAGACATGTTTTTCCATTTGGGCCACCGTTTTCTTTTTAAACGCAAAAAATATGAAAATCGTATTTTTTCTCGCCAAAAAATGGCGCTAACTTTTGAAGCTAACTCGTAGGAATTTTTTCTTCATTTTTCCCGTCTTCAGCGCATCAAAATACTTATATAGGCATACAAAATTCACACCTTCATTTTTCAAGCGATATGCGCTGGATTTCATTCCTCTAGCGACTGTACTATAATACGAGGGCAAGGTGAAAGGTCCCTGAAAAATGAAACAACAAATGATTTATTTGGTAAAACTTTATTTTATTTCTCAACATGATCTCCTTGTAGCCCGATAAACTTCATCCAACGTTTTTCTAATTCTTCGATCCCTTCCAAATAATACGATTTCGGCATTCTTTCAAAATTGGCGTTTGTTGCAGCGATGACCTCATCGTTAGAGCCATTCCTTCTAGGTTGCAAATAGATAAATTCCAAGGGGCTAAATCTGGAGAATACGGAGGATGACCTGTGCACCGGTGCGTTGTTCAGGTGGAATAGCAATTTTTTCTTCACCAAATGCGGCCACTTCCACCTCAAATTGGAGTTGAATCGATCCAATAGCTCTGCATAATATACGCCGGGGATCGTTTTTTTTTCAAGCTAATCGATATGAACGATACCCTGTGCATCCCAAGAAATTGTCGCCATGAATTGGTTGGTAGATAAGCCCACTTTGGCCTTTTTCGGCTTCGATTCGCCAAAACAAATTCACTGTTGGCTGTTCTTTGGTCTCTGGTGTATTCTGGTAGTTCCTAGTTTCGTCCACGGTTACGAAACGGCCCAAACAGTCCTTTTTATCACGCTTGAGCATCGCCACTCGTTTTATTTCTCAAGGACTGTTCACCTTGCCTTCGTATATGCGAGTATTCTCTATAATCTACGATCCAGTATAGTGTTTCTTCGATATTTACTCTTGCCCTGAGTCCCTATGTTGAGATTCAGCCTTGTTTTACTCTTCAGAGTATCTGGAATATGTAATCTACCAATTTAATGTAATGTAATTAATTTAATCCACCCTTTGGTTCAGGTTTCTACGGTACGAGGAAATGCAATGATATTCAAAATAGCTGTGTTCAACTGACCACGTGATTTCCCTTACTTTTGTCAGCAAAATAGTTTTATGACAATCATACGGTGCAAATGTAAATGATTGTAGGAACAGAAAATATATTGAAAGTGATTTAGAAACCGCTAATGAAGCACGTTAAATTATACTTTATGTTGCATTGAAATTTTAACCAAATGGTCTACATACTGTATTTCACAACTCCATGTTTCATACTGACACCTACTGTCAGGTTAAAGTAATCCAACAAAACCTTTCATCGGTTTTCAAATGGCTTCCACAGGAGAAACATTGGTTGAACATGTGCAGTTTTTACGTAAAATTCTGATTATTTTGTTCTCTTTGTTTATCCTTCTTGCTGGAGTTTTGTGCGGAAAAATTCTTGCATTTATTTGCTGATGCAGCGGAAAGGTATAAACAAAAACTCAGTTATGGAAAATTTGGATCTTTCTACATTAGAAGAATTGATAAAAGTACAGTATATGACTATGATTATGATTTTCGAACATTTCTTCGTTTTTTCTCCAAATATGAAAAACCCGGTTGCGTAGTTGGAAAATTCCAACGGAAAATATTAAACAATATAGGTTTTTGATTGAAAATTTGGAAGCTAACTTTGTGAATTGAATAAATTATCAACTCATGCGTACTCACGCCTACATATACCGGGATATCAAAAATTATCTTGGTCAAGGGTGGTTGTGGAATCTGAAACGTGTGTCTTACTTTACGTTTGAAATAATTATGTCACTGTCACACTGACATCATCAACAACCTACAAATTTCATACCTATTTATTTCAGTTGTAAAACAATAATGAACTACAAATTAAAAATTATTCTTGGCTGAATTTGTGCAACAGTTAAACGATGATGAACTTCGATACGGTTATTTCCAGCATGACGGTGCAACAGCACATACTACACGAGAAAATATTGCTTTTCTTGGCGAGTTTTTTGATGACCGGCTGATAAGTTTGCATACAGAAGTTGAGTTTCCTCCGAGATCACCTTGTTTGACAATTATGGACTATTTTATATTTCCTTACTTAAAAAACAAGATTTTCGCAACTCTGGTAAATAATTTGCAAGAACTTCAACAAAGAATAGTTCAGCAATGTGCAACCATAACGCCAGAAATGCTGCAAAAAGGTTTTCACAGCATGAGATTGCGCGTCAACTTGTGCATCGAACAAAACGGGGGACATTTCCAACAATTACTGTAATTTAGTTTTTTTTGTTACTAAAACCGTTATTTCATAATTTGTAGTTCATTATTGTTTTACAACTGAAATAAATAGGTATGAAATTTGTAGGTTATTGATGATGTCAGTGTGACAGTGACATCATTATTTCAAACGTAAAGTAGGACACACGTTTTAGATTCCACAACCACCCTTGACCAAGATAATTTTTGATATCCCGGTATTATGTAGTTATATCCTTTTTCTATAAATTCGTCACATTTTCATATATCCGAGATGTAATTTGTATGTTGTATAGACAAATTATGACCAGGAACGTATTAACTGATCAACAAATCTTTGTGCAGGTGAAATCATTCAATATTTTACATGTTGGTAATCATTCCCTCATAGGTTGAATATCTCTTACCACTAACTTCCAACTGTTTCTATGTACATAGAACAATAAAATGAATATAGAAGATGCAAGAATTGTATTTTAGTATTGCCAGATGCGAGAGTTTCACGGCA